>VWZV01005343.1:0-49842 GCA_013397155.1 Irena cyanogastra | reverse complement strand
GTGGGCAACTGTCTCAGCTGCAAAATTCAAGAGGATGTGATGGCAAATGCAGAGGACAGCAGAAGGCAAAAAAAGGAAGAACTCTCTAATACACCTGCACTTCAATGAGAGTAGGATGAGTTACATCCTCTGTCAGGGACTGAGAGAATACCAGATCAAGACTATTAGAGCTATAAAATTTGTATCATCTCATTCATGGAAAGGTAGTATAAAGCAGTTACACCCTACTGTACAGTGAAGGGATTAACACTGTTTTTTTTCCAGATGCATTGTCCTCAGCAGAGTTCTAATATTCTCCATGATTCTACTGAAAACTCTGTCTTTGATATGTATGTGTAGATACAGCTTTTTATGGATATACTTCAATATATTAGTAAAAGTCTTGCTCACAAACTGTAAAAGTGACTAATAATGTTATCATAAATAATGCTGTATTCTGTTTTTATGCTGCACAGTGATCAATGGAAAATTCACAACACAGGCCAATGTGTCACTGATCTGAGACTTTTAAGGAAAGAATTTTTTTGAGCTATACTTTTTAATCTCAAATGCTTGAGTGAGTCATACTGTGCTTGTCCTGCCTTATAGTTTTCTGATGATTTGTTTATGTCCTACAGTTCCTGTAGTCCAGTGGCCACTTCTGTAAGCTTTTGTTTGGAAATGTTGATATCCTGGGCAGTGCATCAAACCAGATGGTTTGTCAGCTGTATCAAGCCTGTAAGCAGTTCTGTTTGTCAGTAAGCACATGGACATGGGCCTTGAGATCAACTGGAGGCTCTCACTGTTAAATTGCAGCACTCAGTTAAGGAATCTGTGCTAGAATTTGTTCCAGGTGGAAGTGATTTAAAAAAAATTGAAATCTCCCAAAGACAGGAAGCTGAGTATGGGCAGAATTCAGGCTGATGCCTCGCTTGTCATAGAATATCTTTAGTTAATGAGTGGACACAAACTAAAACTCTGGGATTACATTTCTACCAGGTCTTATGTGGGGGGAAAAAAAAAAAAAAAGTAAAGAAAAAGAAAGACAAGAGCCTCAGACAAGTACAGCCTCATAGTTTGGGAGAGAATTAGTTTCAAAGCAGATCTTGGGTACTTAAAGTCTGAAGTACGATACACTGTCCTATTTTTCCTTTTAGCTTACCTGGTAGTCCATCCTGTACTTGTCCAGAGCAGCACTCTATTTTTGGCTTTTTATTTTTTCTTACACAAGTTGTTAGAGCACTTAATCAAACTTCAAGATGGATTGTGATTACATCTCAAGCTCTTCTTTGCATAATGATTGATTTCGTTAATGTTTGTTGTGGTTCCTCTCTAGTAAGAGCAGTTTGAGACTGCACTGTATTGGGGGCAAAGTTCAGACAAGAAGAGCAACAGCCTAGTAATACCAAGCAGGTGAGATATTGATCAAGGCTGTTCAAAATGCTTGGCCAATGAATGTCTTTTTTTCACCCCCATTCATTGGTTGATAGCCTCTCTGAATCTCCTGGTTGGACACTGGACTTGCACAGCTTAGTGTTGAAATTATTGTAGTCAAGCAATTCATGAAGATTCACAAAAGTACCTAAAAATGTTTTTAGGACTTTATTGTTATTGTTATTAAGGGTGTTCCCTTCCCTTGAATGACAAGCCTTGTACAAGCAAGAAGAGATAGTCTATCTAGGTGAACAGACTAAAGGGCAAGAAAAAGGAAGGGGTCCGAGCCATCTAAGCCCTATAACAATGTAGAAATATCCCTCTAAGAGATAGAAAAAGCGGCTGAGAGAGGGTGTACAGTCCCCATTCTTAGAGATTCTCAAAACTTCGCTATAAAAGGCTTGGAGCATGCTGATTGAACCTGGAGTCCATGCTTTGAGTAGGAGTTGGACTACATATCTTCCAGAATGGCCTTCCAAACAGCATCATTTTTTAATTCTACTGTCTGTGGTAAATTCAGTTGCAAAGTCCTGTGTATTTAAACTCCATATAGCCTGATACTTGGTCTAGCACCTAAGCTGCAAAAAACGTCCCTCTTCTTTGGAATTAAGGTATCTCCTCCAAAACCACCAGATGAATGTTGTCTTCTGGTAACATGCAGCTGACAGAAGAAGAATGTGATGCAATTTTTTTTTGACATGAAATTTAAGTGAAATCTGCTATATACACAGAGCAGCTAAGAATTCAGGAAAAAAGGGCTGGAAATTGAGCTGACAATTCTCAAACAGGTACTTGAGTAACTCAAACATGAAATTGAGCTCACAATCTCAAACAGGTACCTTTGAATACAGAAATCTTCCTCCCCATAAGGCTGACCCTGACAGAATGTTTTAAAGAGCAGAAAGACAAAACCATTCTTTCACAGATGTCCTGGGGATCAGAGCTAGAAGCATCTCACTCTGACAGCACTGTCCCGGTTGTGTAGCTAAATTGTATGGGTCAGGTCCTGGAGCTGTCAATGCAGTTAAGTCTACACCAGTGTTTAGAAAAAAAGTAGACATTCTCCAAAGGCTAAATGCCAGCGACTTTGATGTGACTTTGTGGTTTAGTCCTGGCTCTTTCAGTGGGAAGAAAATACTGTTGCATTAATGTAATGACTTGTGATATCACACCTATTACTCTTTTACTGTGTGTTTTCAAACCCTGGGCTCCCATTTGGTTTTGATGGACACCAGATTTTTTAGTTCCAAGTGGTTTTTGGGATGTTTATTTGGATGATAATCTAAACAGAGAGGTCATTATAAATTCCTGCTGTGCACAATAAGCTCTTAAATATTACCTGAGGCAGGGTCTGTGGGAAAATGTAATAGCAGATGTGCTCTTATACCAACTGACGTAGATGTGAAAACCACATTTTTTCTAGGACGCTGGCCACTGTCCACATCTGAAACAGAAGCAAGAAATTTCAAGCTACCCTGTTGCAGTATGGGTTTCTTGGCTCTTGTATTTTTCCTCTTAAAATTCCTGTTCAGAATCCACTGAGGCTGCTTGGGTGTCTGCTGTTTGTTTTATTGGGTTTGGGAATAAGCATTACATCAGCAAGATTAATGACTGTAATTCCATTTATAATGTTTTCTGCTTTTTTCTTTCTATCTATATGTGCTGAGAAGCTTTTTCTTTGGCCATTCATTAAAAACCAAACTAGTTGCCTTTCTGAGATACTGAGTTGTTTCTGCAGTCTGCTAATGACTGCTAGTTCTGCTGGCAGATTTCATAGGGAAAATTTGGAAAATTAATCTATATTGCCAACAGCACTGCTGCCATCTGATTGTGTTATTACAAGAGTTAAAGTCTTATCCTTTCTGTGCTCTGACTTGTACACCATGATGTTTTGATTCTGTCCACTTCCTAAGCATGTCTGTCACAATACAAATTAGATGGAAAGTCCTCACAGGAGCATCCTGACAATTTGAACTTCAGCAAGAAATAACTGCCCATGCCTTCTGTGGAAACATTTCATTTCATCACAGTTGGCAATTGCAAATGATTGTTTTTGTTCCGGTTAATGAGAGCTGCAACAGAAATGTCAGTCTGGCACATATCATGGTGGCAAGATCTGCAAAGCAGCAGAAAAACAGCAGCTCCTGAGACAGAGGGTCAATGGTTCATGTGAAGCAGCTTTTAAGGATGGCTGGACACCAAGCATTTGCAGTTAGAGGTTCCTAAAGCTCGTAGGGTTTTATGTACGCCAACACCTTTGGTGTGAATTTGTGAGATGACAGGGGTATAACATCACGGATCTCTTTCTGAGGTGATGATGCACACCACTGCTGGATTCCATTCCTCAGGTCCCTTAGCTATAACACTAAAACAACATGGGAAGAAGCCTGCTTTTTCAGGTGAGGGGAACAGGCAGAGGTGATGGCAGAAATCAGATAAAAGCTCATGCCAGCCATTGGTAGGAGCCTGGTAATTCAGGAGAGTCTCAGCAGTGTCAGCACCACTGCAGGGTGAGTCCCAGCAGGACATGTTTACTGCTTGAGATAGGGGGGACAGTGAAGAAGCACTCAAAGGTTCAGAAAGAGCAGAACCTGATGCTTAAACACTTAAAGGTGTTAAAACTGTGAAATGTTCAGGGTTTGGGGTTTTGTTGATGGCTGCCTCTGGATTACAGATATAAAAGATAAAAACATCCAATGATTGCTTTTATATATATGCAATAGAATGTATTTCACAGATATTCTGGAACCTGTTTCATGGGGACATTCAGACAGTAGGATCTGAATTAAATTTTGAAATGCATTTATTACACAGAATTAATGTGTAGACAATTTCACTCAGAATTAAGCTAAAGTAAACTAAAGGGTTAAGTTCAAGAGCAGAGTAT
Organism: Irena cyanogastra; assembly: GCA_013397155.1. Classification (NCBI taxonomy): domain Eukaryota; kingdom Metazoa; phylum Chordata; class Aves; order Passeriformes; family Irenidae; genus Irena; species Irena cyanogastra. The sequence goes on along the minus strand of VWZV01005343.1, from coordinate 45,542 downwards.
TTAAGGCATTGAAGACAGAGGGAGAATTTTCCTTCATCCAAATTTTATTAAAAGCTCATGCGGATAAATTGCTATAAAGCATGTTCTCAGCCACTAAAAATGAGACTTATTCAGTGATTTGATTGGGGTGTTCAGTAAGGTAGAGATTTGTCCTGAGCAGGTATTAGACATGCAGTGTGTGAATGCTCAGGAATTGGATAGGATATATGACCAGGGCATAAACTGCAGAGGTTTACTTTTAGGTCAAGTTAAAATAGCCTTTGACTTTTCCTGCTTTATGCAGATATTGTATTTATTGAGTGAATGCTCTTCCATCTGACTCTTTGTTTTTTGATAGGGCAAACCGGAGATGATAGAAAATACAAAGTGATTTAAACATGGCAGAATGGACATTTCTGCATTGAAATATAAGAATTCAGAGGCAGAGACAGAAATTAAAGATGTCAGTTTCACAACATGTGAAACTGTGGAATCCACTGCAAAGGAAAGATCATGAAGCCAAGGGTTTAGTTAAACTCAAAGAAGCATTAGTAATTTACATGAATTACAAGGATAACTAGAAAAGTAATAATTACGATGAAAATTCTGCAAAGGATATTAGATATTGTGCTTTGATTATTATTCTAATATCTATCAAGATGAGATAACCTAGCAGACAGGCAACATGCAGTAGACAGAAAAGTAACTGAGCAGTGTCTGAGATTAGTGTCTATGAGACGTAGGATTTACATGACAACAGGTCATATCCAAGCTATCGTTTGGTCTAACTTCCTTTTTTGAACTTCTCCGTCCTTGTTTTTTCTGAGTTAAGCCTTTTAGGTGTCCAGCTGCTAATGAGTAATGTATTCTGATCTTACTGTGAGTCAGGAAAACTGAATTTTTAATGCCAATTGCAGAAGTGTCATATTGAGCTGACTGTGCTTGGAGCCGCAATATTGTCATAAATAGCAGTACAGAGAAAACAAGTTTGAAAAAGGTTTAACTCCCAGCCCAGCAAGGGGTCAGTGATTTGAAGAGTGAACTCAGTGAACTCAAGAGGTAGAGTTTGAGCTGTTCAGTACTGCCATAATAGCAGGCTCCAAGTCTATAAGAAAGTTGAAAAGCAACTTGCAATACCTGTGCATCTTGTGAAGAAGCAAGTTGTGGAAACTGANTGCTCAGAGCTCTGTCCAACCTGGCCTTGAACACTACCAGAGATGGGCCATGTATGTGGGACATGCAAGATGTTTAGATGGTGTTTAAGCTGTTGCCCCAAATATCTGGTATTATCCAATTACACTTGTCCAATGCCTTAAAATTCAATCTTAGCTCAACATCTCTGCATGTTTGTCCTATAAATACACAATCATTTAAAGCCATCCAAAATCTAGGAGGCCAGTACTTGCCCCAACATCCAGCCATGCTTCCCTCATGCCTCTCTTCTGTCATTCCTCCCATTCCTCAAGTTCCTACAAGAATTGGCTGAAAAACTAGTCAAAACTACAAGGATAGTTTTCAGGTAGATAAGTGGATCAAGGATGAAAGAAATAGACTGTTAGCATCCTTGCTCAGGAAAAGGCAGATATTTCAGTTCAACCCTTACAAGACATTAAAGTCAAAATGAGGATGGTATTAGGAAAGCTCAAGTGTGGGGCAAGGCTTGTACACATGGAGAATTTAGCTGTAAAATGCAACACCGCAAAACTCCATGGTTTATTGTTTAGTCCACAATACTGGTGGGATAGCAATGACAACAGAGTTCATTGTAGGCATTACTGTGAGGCTGGTGAGGCACTGGAACAGGTTGTCCAGATAAGCTGGGGATAACCCATCCCTGAAGGTGCTCAAGGCCATGTTGGAGGGGCTCTGAGCAACCTGGTCTAGTGTTCTGACCCATGGTAGGGGGATTGTAATGAGATGATCTTTAAGTTCCCTTCCAACCTAAACCATTCTGTGATCTTAAGGGTCTCTGCCAACCCAAACCATTCCGATTCTATTATTATTGGAACATGTCAACACACAGAGAAGACTCAAGCCCCATTCTTGGTGACTTTTCATAGAACTGCCTTCCCAACAGGATGACTCTCATTCTCTTCCCATTAGTGTGTGTTGCCAAAAAAGTACAGCTTGAAGCTATTTTTTGTACTGTCTCTTGTTACCTGGGAGAAGAGACTCTGCCTCACTACAATCTCCTTTCAAGTAGCTGTAGAGAGAAATGAGATCTCCCCTGAGGCTCCTTTTCTCCTGGCTAACCGCCTCCAGCTCACTTGACCACTGCTTATATGACTTGTGCTCTAGCCCCTACACCAGGTCAGCTCCATTGCCCTTTTTGGGAATGCTCTGGAGATGAGAGGGAGACCATAGCTACACTAACAAGCTCCCATGATAATCCAGGATATAGCTTTACAGAAGGTTGAGACCTCAATGTAAAATGAGTGCAGTATGTTCTGTCACCCTGTCACCAGCATGAGTGACATGGAATTGTGTCTTGTTTAGAATAAGTGCAGAAGTCAAGTTTGCCAGGTTTCTATCATGTCTTGAGACTGTTAATGTGAGCTAAGGAATCAAGCCCCAAAATTTCTTGTCCTCTTTCCAATTAATGCACAATGGTTTCTGTTTTGCTTACAGAGAAATAAATCACTTGTCTTCTGCTAATGCTTTTTGTATTGGGCTTCATTTCCCTCTCTGATACTGAAGGTTACCAGCATGTTTGTGCCCAGCAGGCATTAGCTGGCATCTGTTCTTAAATTTGGATCACATAGCTGTGCCCTCAGTTTCCATTCTTTGGAAACCTGAACATACCATGATTTGAATAGACTGCAAACAGACGCTTGCTGATAAAGAGGTTCTGTTTGCTTGTACTATTTGCAATTTGCGCTGTGAGGATTTAGCCACAGTCTAATGGCTAATCATTGCAAGGGTTCAATGACTCTCCTGGCCTTAAGGTTTTGGCATAGCCTGTGGGTTTGATTGGTGCAATTTTTGCACTCAAACCTCCCTGAGAGACTCAGAACTGCCCAGACACCAAATCACAGAATCACAGAAGCTCAGGTTCAAAGGGACCAAGTGGGTCATTTGATCCAACCTCAATGCTCAAGCAGGGTCATTCTAGAGCCCATGGCACAGGATGGAATCCAGATGGTTCTTAAACATCTCCAGTGGGCAGATTCCACAGTGTCTCCTGGCAACCTGCTCAGTTACCTGCGCAGTAAAGTTCTTATCCATCTTCAGGTGGACCTCCCTGTGCATCATCTTCCCATTGTCTGTTGTCCTACTGCTTGGTGCTTCAGTAGATATCGTAGGGGTGTAGATATTGATGAGGTCACCTCTCAGTCATCACTTCTTGGGGATGAACAGGTCCGCCTCCCTCTGCCTTTCGTCCTTCGAGAGATGCTCCAGTCCTGTAATTGTCCAGGAGCTCCATGTCTCTCTTGTCCTGAGGAGCCCAGAACTGGACACAGCAATCCAGATGTGCCTCACCAGGGCTGAGCAGAGGGACAGGATCAGCTCCCTCGACCTGCAGGCAATGCTCTTCCTAATGCACCCCAGGATGCCACTGGCCGACTCATCCACATGGACACACTGCTGGCTCATGGACAGCTTGTTGTCCCCCCAGGACCCCCAGGTCCTTTTCAGCAGAGCTGCTTTACAGCAGATCACCCCACATCCTGTACTGGTACATTCTGGAGTTATTCTTCCCTATGTGCACTTGTCACAGAACTGACATCAAATACATACCCTGTCACACCCTCCTGCTGCAAATTTGACCAATAGGGCATGAAAAAAACTGTAGAGTTGGCTGTATGCACCCTTCACTGCTTATGCATTGGGAAATTTGTCCTTTAGCTTCTGGATGTGGAAAATCTTCCTTAGTGCAAAATTTAGAAAGGATTCTTCAGTTGTCTTTCTTTTGTACCAATTGAACTTCAGTAAGCAAAGGTTAGTAAAGGTCTGTATAGCAAAACAAAATTATCTATACAAAGAGGTGACTTGAAATTTCTTACAACAGCAGGCAAGAGCAGGTCATTGCATATGAAAGGAAAAGGCAGAGATGACCCAGATTGAATCTGGGAGCCTGTGTCCAAAGCAGACTTTGTTGATATTATCAGCTGTGCACATTCCTCCAAGATGAGTTTGGTGACCCTGACTTAAGACAACCAAGAGAAAAGTGTCTCTTTTCCTGCAGCCCAGGGCCTGCCTTTATGACAGTCCTTATAGTGCAGTTGAGGGCACAAACCAAAATAGCCCTGTTGTCTACTCACCCTTTCACTGTTGTAGATCCATAGCAGTCTGAGACAGGTAAGTGTCCACCCAAATTTCAAGGCGCATGCACAGATCTGCAAGTGCCCTGCAGACCCTAGCTTAGCAATCAAGGCAGAACAGCAGCACAAATCACACCTCCCCTGACTCCTGCTGTGGGTGCACTGCACATATATGTGTTTGTTTTCCTTACTGCTTCATTAAACCCTTAAATCCTATATCAAGAATAAAAGTGAGCTGCAGGCAAAGCTGAAGTTGGCCAGGCATGTGTGTATAATAAACACATCTGGGGTTTTTCAGTAATTCTGGATGAAGTTGGATTTTCAGCCCATGTTTATTAACACTCTTAGTTTATGTTTTTGTAAAGCCAGTGTTTCCATGAAAATGAACAGAAATGGCAACATGATAGAGAATAAAATAAGGAGAAGAAAGCTAAGCAGGGTGGTAAAGTACCTTGGTACCTGGGACCTTCTTTGAGAGATTTGCATATTTCTGAATATGTAAAAGAGGGGAGGCAGAGAAGCTGCAAGGAGCAAGAACATATGGTATGCTGATTTTAGCTCTTAGGTGTCTTGAATTTTGTATGTTTGGGTCAGAAGTGAGCAATTTCAGGGCATGTAGGGCTGCGTTCCAACAGTTTTCATGGCAGCAGGCATTCTGTGCTTGGTGAGAGCATTTGCATACTGTTCTGACACAGTCCATCTCTATTTCTTCTTAATATCCCTGTGTCACATAAACCATCTTAGCAAGTAACTTTAGTGGCTCATAAATCATGCCAGATGTGGTATACCTTGTCTATGCTTCACAGCTGTAACATAAAAAGCATCCAGCTCTTTTCTTGTACAAGGTAAAGCTGTGAACTTTTAAAAAAGTATTTTTGGCTTTGCAGAAGGGAAATTTGAGAGACATTTAGCTCCTATGAGAACTTTAGTAGGTCAATATTATTTATTTAGTTGAATAACTTATTTGAACTTGGTTTTTATTATGATTACAGCATCTGCAGAGGGCCTGCAGGATCATGGTAGGTCCCTTTCCACTAAAACATTCAAGTCTAGTCTAGTCTAGCCTAGTTTAGTCTGGTCTAGTCTAGCCTAGTTTAGTCTAGTCTATGAATGTTATAAAATGGGTGGCTATAACTTTGATTGTAACAGTAAAGGCCTCTTTCTAGAAATCTAAATTGAAATTGGAACAACCTGGTATTTCTAAAGTGTTTTGTAAGAATTGAGAAAAATGCCCTACAAATAATCACATAGGAGGAAAGGAACTTCCCCTCCCACACCCCCCCCCAATATCTATTCTCTTTTCATTGTAAGATTATATTATTTCTTGTCGTCTTCACAGACCCTGTAAATTGACATGTTCCTTTTGATCAGAAAGGAGTTAGTGGATGGGTTTCATCATCAAAAGGACTCTAAAAGACAGGAGAACTTTCAGCATATGTCAATTTCTTTCAGAACAGTAAACCCGGTCTCGAAGTTGTATTTTCCATGATTGCTTTCAGAAATCTTTGCACAACTATATGCACAGAAAGTGGTTTAAATGCTTAAGGTTCCTTTTTACCCTACTCAAACTTCTGCTCGAGTTGCCAAGTGAATAAACCTCTTCAACACAACCCTGGATGCTCAACTGAAATTGGGCTGGAGTGGCCATGCCAAGAAAATACCATTGCTACACACTGACTACCAAGAAGTTCTTGATGAAGCAAATGCCATCCAAAACATGAGCCAGAGTTCATTACAGATTGGCCCATCAGGGAATTAGATTGATAATGATCAAGATTTAACAGACCCAACAAGGCTGCAAATGGCAACCATTGTCCATAGCAAACAAAGAGAAGAGTATAATTGTGACTGAGAGTGGTTGTAACACAGATGGGTCTGGAGAGGGTTGTGAGCAGTTAAGAGTGCACAATCAAATTTGGAAGTAATGATGCTGGCACCGAAATATGCCATGCTCTCAGATCCTCTCACTTCTTCCACAACATTGAAAGTCATGCCATGGAAAAGGACACATTTTTAAAGTATCATATAGTTTGTGTAATTATTTTTTATTTCCTGCTAGTCTGGCCTGATACTCTTAAGGAGAATTCTGTTGAAATTTTTTCAGGTTTCCTCTCAGTGGTTACAGAGCAATGCTTCCTACAGAAAAAGTCCAGGTGGCTTCCTTGCTTTACCATGGGTAGGACATTTTCTCACAGTCTCACAGCCCTTTACAACAAACCAGAGAAAACAGGCATTTGTCATTTTAAGAGTAATTCTAAGAAAAATCACTTCTCTTCCAGCATTTTAGTTTTCTCTACTTAGGGGTCAGATTTATAAAGGTGATGAGGAATGTTTTTATTCTCATAACCAGTTCCTCTCAGAGTTGTTGACCCTGCACACAAGTTTGCAGTCACATTACTGCATTGCAACATATCTTTGAAATAAGAGCAAAACTCCAGTGCGTGTTTTTGCCATGGAATATTCCAAGCTATGAAGATTTGCTGTCCAGCTCCACAGCTGCAGAATTAAGAGCACCTCCGAAAATTCTGGTCTGTGAGTCTCATGATATTTAAAGGTCTGCTAGCAGCTACAGGAAATCCCAGAGATGGAGTGGTCCACAGTGCTAACATTTTTGTTGGGCCAAGTGGGTGTTTCCTCTGGTCTGGCAGGATGCAACAGCCTCAGCTATGGTTTATCCAGCAACTGCTGAATTGAACCAATGTCGGTCTAATTAGCTTTGTGAAAAATAAGTGGGAGAAGTTTTTCAGCTTCCAGTCTATTCTACTTCAGGAGGCAGTTTGCATCATAACTATCCTAGACCTGCTTTGCACTACAAACGTGGACATTTTCTGAGAAAGAAAATGACCCCATTTTCTTTCTCAGACTACAAGTTCCCATCCTCTGCTTAGTGCAGGGAGGTTTTAGCATTTTATACTGTGTCCAGGTTTTTGGATTTCCATTTTGCTGTGTAAGTCCTTTGTTTTTGCCTAAGGCAACATACTTCAGGAATGAGAGAGCGCTAAGTCAGGTCAGTAGTGACAGATAGCAAGAATCTGCATGTTAATACAGTCAAGCATCCAGCAAAGTCTCTCAAGGCTTTGACTGGATATTAACACCATCCAAGACCAGCATCTCAGGAACTGTACCCTAGCTGCCTTCATTGGTTTTGGAATAGATGTCATAACATTTTGATGACATTTCCACTCATTGAATAAAAGGGATTTGCTTCTCTGAAGAAGAAGCTTGTGTCTATTAATGCCTCATATTACTAGCTTTATGTAATTTTAACTAAGCCCTTAATTTGTAATTTGTGATGGTAGTAAAATCCTGAACTTGCAGTGAGGGCTGTAAACTGATAGTACCATAGAGGAAAGAGGATGAATATTTGTCACAATGAGTCCTGGGGAGACACAGGATCCCACTGACAATTCTATGAAAAATATGTATCAGCACCTTCATAGGATCCCATTTCTGATGGGAACAGGACAAGCCAGTGCAAGAGGGACTGAAAGGGGCTGCGTTCCCTTTGTGAACCTTCTCTGGTTCGGAGTAATCCCACTGCTTTACCCTGAGTTAGGCTAATCTCCACCTGCCTAATCTAGGAATTAGTGAAGCTCTGTCATTGTCTTCCACTTCTCTAAATGAAGAAGAAAACTGAAATACACTAATCAGTGCCTATTTAAAAATGCAACTGGAATGATCTTTTGGTGCCATGAAAGTTCGCATCCAGACTGGCAATTGAAGACTGGGCAGGTCAAACCACAGAAAAATAGTCAAAATGTGTAAATAACTAAAAATTAACTACTGCAACGCTGCCCTTATCTTATGCAGGACATAATTGTGCATTAAATTAGGTGTTGAACACTGAGACGTGGGTAGAAATGTGATTGGGCACTCTCCTCCTGTGAGGGGAGAGACTTTTTGTAACCCTACACGGTGTATATTCTGTGTATTAATTGTATGGGAAGATGCTTGACTATGCTTCTGAAGGGCACGTCTCTATTTGCTCAAGCCTTCACCTCTGCCAGTCTCTGTGAATATATTGCATGGCTGAGTGGAGGGATCCACCTGTAGAGAGGCTACAGAAACTTGATTTCATACTCTAGAGAGAGGCTTGGGAGTCTAACTTCAGATATCCAGGTCTGAACATTCTATTCAGGTTTTGTCAAGAATAAAGAAAGTTATTTGCTAAACTTTGGACAATGACTGTCTCCGCTCCCCTCCCTCCTCTCCAACGCATTAAAATGTAGTTGTTTCCACAGCTTCCTGGTCTAACCAGCCTTGTTCCACACACTTGTGCCAGTTATTTGATTGCTAAATAGGAGTTCAGAGATGTCATGGGACCTTTGTTGTGGCGTATTCTACACCCAAGGTCAACTTGCTGCGCACTGTCCAAGATCTCATGACCTTTGGATTCATTAACCAGTTTAGATGAATCCATTTTACCGTGGATAAATCCTATTACTAACTTCCATTATGAATTTGCAGATTTTATGGAAAAGTGAGTTCTTACCACTGTAATGATGCTGTGTCATCATGGGCTGCTTTTAGGCTGAAAACATGCTCCAAATGGGGTAGGAGTGCTACATGATATCGTAAACCACAATCTATAGGATCTTTATTGGATACATCACAACTTATTTTAATCCACCATCTGTAATCAAAGACAGACCTTTAATAATGTGCATTTTTTGTAGTTCTTTTCTCTCAGGCACTCTAAATGTTTTTACTGCAATTGTTGGGAGCAAATGCTGGTAATTTACCGAGTACACCATGCAGGAAGCAAGGAAAACTAAAAAGGCAAAAGATTCAAAAGGCTTCCTCTCAATTCAGAGGATGATTTCCTCTGGCTTAGAGAGCATTGCATTGCAATTATTTGACATTACGTATTCTAGCATAGTCATTAAAAAATAAGAAAATCTTTTAACTATTCTCTTACTAAATTAAAGGGATTCCCGCAGTATCCATGATTCTTCTCAGGTCTGTAAAACTACCTACTACTCAGAAATGTTTCTGAAACTTTTAACTGAGACTTCAAAAATCCCTAAATTACTCAGTAAGGAAAATAAGCATACGTGCCCCTACCCCTCAAAATAAACCCAACCTTAGAAGACACCAGTTTTGATGGAAAAGAGTAGTAAAGCCCTTCTCATATAGCTGTTGCCGAGGCCTACGTCCTGTTGGTTTGTGGCCTCAGAGTTGCTATAAAGCTTGTTGTGACTGCATACTAAAAAGCCCTCGTTCTGTAGGTTAAATAGGTATATAATCCACCTTAAGGGAGAGAACCTGTACAGTAGTATTGGGGGTGAACAACTTTTCTGAACTTTGGTGATAGATTGTAAAAATACACTTGCAGATATGACTTCTTTTGCTCTGGAGCGTGCACTAATTAGAGGGAGTAAATATGGTTGTACTAATGCACTCAGCCCTTAAAAATTATTTTTCAGTGTCAGATTCTGGCAAAAGCATAATTTTTGCATCAAATTTTGTATTTATTAGTGCAATTAATTCTGACCTATACCATGTTTTCATCTAAGCAAGAAAAACTGTGTGCATTTTGACACTTCCTGTCTTTCTGTTAACAGGTGCTGCAGAAGCATTGCAAAACTGGCTGTTAAGAGCAGTTCCCAAGAGCATGGTCGGGTGGTCACTGGTGGCTGTTGAGTGCACTGTGGCCACCACCTCGGAAATGTGGCTGCTGATCACTCGCTCATTGCCAGTTTCCTACAAACTGCCAGTGTAAGGGCGAGCAGCCACCCGAGATGCACTGATCAGGTTGCTGGTGCTCGCCTGGTCATGCTCAGGTGCACCCCCTGCTTGTGTTTGTTCACAAGCTTAGATTTTTCAGCTTTAGGGAGGGACGTAAGTCACAAATTCCATGCTGTAGGCTGTGTGGTGGCAGAAGAAATTCCTGCCGTGAGAGCAGTGGGAAGTTTCAGCAGTTCCTTTCCTGTGACTGCCCAATTTTTTTTTTTGTATGGAGAAAGCTTCCCCAAAAAGAAGGACATCCTGATCAAAGAAAAGCTGAGGCATGTCTGTAACAAAAATAAAGACTGTGACAAAGGGAGACCAAAGCTCTCCCTTGTTTACTGCAGCTAACCATCAAATTGTTGAGGAAATAACTTGGAACGGTTACAATAATTTTAAGACATTTACAGTGCCTTGTTGTAGAAATTGTCACAGGACCAACAGAAATAGACATTGTACCTCATGGCCTCAGGTGGAAAAAATCATCTGTGTCAATGAGTTGATTCTAATTAGCATGGGTGGCCAATATGTGGCTTACTACAAACTATGATTCCTGCTCTCCCCAGTGTCCTTGTTATCATAGGCCAGATGGTTCTGTTGGTGGTCCTCTGTGGCTGTCCTCAAGCTGTCCGGAGCTGCAACTGAGGAAGGGAGACAGCAGGAAACCCAGTACTCCCAGAAGACTCTGGAAGGGGTACACAGAGCCCACTGTGGGTTTCTTGGTTAGAACAGGAACCATTTAGATATTTGGAGTATATGTTTATTTGTGTGTGTGTGTAGTATACCACACTGTAAATCCTAGCAATTGTGTGCGTGTTTATACTTAAGCATTTGTGCTTTACTCTTTGAAAAACAAATTTCACAAAAACGCTACCAGAAAAAGCCAATTGCAGCAGTCTTACTGTACAAAGCGGAACCAGGTTTCTAAAAGTAAAGGAAAGATTTCCTGCCTTCTGTGATTCAATTACACAGTCTTACCAATACTCTGGCAGGAATGTTTTAAAGTTCTTATGGATATCACCCAGACACAGATTTTGTGTTTGCAAGAGAGAGATAGAGTGTGTTTGTAAATTTGACCTTGTCAGTGTTTTGCCCGGTAATGCTGAGGTCTGTGATAAGACCCAGGATGTAAATCCTATGTTCTTAAGCTGAGATTTCTCTCACAAGCCTGTCTTTACGTAATACAAAAATCTATCCTGTTTTTTATCACCTCTCTTCCCTGTCCACTTCATGAGGTCAATAGCATTCTTCAAAATGAGTCTTTCTAGATCTAGTTGTGGCTCTAATGCTTCTCTTACAAACATTTCTAGTTCAGGCATGCGTAATTAATGTATCATTGTATGGTAGAAAATGCTGCAGCCTGATGTAAATAGGCATCTAGTTGCTGGCAGACTTCTTGATTTAAAAAGAAAACAAATAATTAAAAATATTCACACTGTGCCACCATGTCTATTCATATATGTAGCATAGACTTTGCTTTTCTTTAGTATGGTTTACCTTCCAAATCAGGAAGAATGTGAACAATTAACATTAGAGCCCCTCGCAAAAAACCGCAAAATATCAAGTTCTGGTGATGTTTGAGTGGCCAACTGCAATGGATTCAGTTCAAATGTCAGTGAAAGCCATTATTTTCCACTCACTGAGAGTTCACCTGGTTTTATTCAGCCCTCAAAAAGAGAAGAAAAGAAGGCATTTGCCTTTGGACAGAGATTTGAGTGGATGTTCACTGGAGGCATCTTGTTGGACAGCTTTGTCCCAGACATGTAATTCCATGGCAGGCATAAGTGACCAAAGACCAGCTGTGTAACACGAATGCGGGGTTGGCTTCTGCAGTGAATATTCATTTGAGGCAGAGCTCAAGGGAAAGTTAGCATGGTATGTAAGAGTTTTGCAAACCAAAGCCAAGGAAATAATTCCCATCAAAGAGCACAATCTTCCTCCATAGTCTGGTCACCTTTTTGGGCCTTGGTCACATGGGCGGAGACTCTATATTACACATACGTGAGAAAGAGGAGCTAAAAAAATTGGTTTAATGGAAGATAAGAAGCAAAGAAAGACAGGGAGTTATTCAATTAGTAATTATCATAGGCACTGCCTATAAATGCTGTAATTCTCAAAAAATGTCAGCATTCATGTGCAGATTCAACAGATCAGGTCTGTGCGTGTGATAGTGCAGTCAGCAAAAGCTTGGCTTGTGTCATTAGGATAGAAGGGTTTGGGATTTTGCTGAGCCAGCTTCTTACAGTTTCTACAGTTAATTCATTTATAGCTGTAATTTAGAATTTATAAAACTCGTTGCTCATTAATGTAGAGTTTCCCAATGTCAATCAAGATTGGCCTATGATAGCATCAGATATTTTGAAATATCAGATATTTTTTCAATAGGAAAAATATATCTGCCTTGCACCAAATCTGCAAGAATTAAGAACATTTGGACTATGCATAGCTTTTGAGAAGATAGAAAACCATTTAGGAGCTTCCAGAACAGTTACTAGCAGGAGCTGAATCAGAGGTTATCATGCCTTTTTTGGGGAAGTGTAGAAAGTGATTTCTAGACTTGGAAGAAAAAGCATCCCCTTGCAATACACATAGATATCTACCACATGAAAAAATTGCAGACTGTTGATATTAATGTCTGTAATACACTCTTCTATGTCACAGACACTATTTAATAAAATCCAACATGGACATGAAAGGCAAGTGAAACATGTTTTGTATGTTGTTGGCACTTAGTGCTGGCACTACTGAACAAAGTATTTTCTGAAACTGATCCTTCAGGTCAGTATTGCATTTTGTGCTAATGGCATATATTGAAACTCTGAAGGAGGCTCTTCACTGACAAAGGTTTGTTGTAGTTTGTTTTGGGTTGGTTTTTTTGTTGTTTTTTTCTTTTGGTGGCCCTGGATATTAAATTTATGCATTCAAACATTAGAGTGAGTTTTTAAAAACTAACTTGAGATACATATGATATGAAAAGAAAGTAAATAATTCATATGCCTTCTGGTTAAAGTGTCCAGCAGTATTACCTCTCTTGTGATGAAATCATTTTGCAGTTATAAATTCTGAAGTTTTAACGCTCAACTTACCTGGATGCACATTTATTAAGCCAGGTTGTTTTTGGAGAAAAACAAGCTACCCATGTTTTAAGCTACCCATGTTTTTGTAGACATGAGTGAGCTACCCGTAGCAGGTCATGGATTATTTTCATGAGTGGCTTTTTGCATTAGTAAATACAAAGAATTAAGAAAATTTCCAGTCTGATACAGATGAATTTCCAGTCTGATACTTCTCCTTATGAAGGAGAAGTCCTTTCCCACAGCCAAATATCTGCAGATAGAGTCCCAACAATACCAGAAAGGACCATAATGATGAGTTAACACTCTTTTGGCCCAAGAAGGCTTGGCTGTGAAGAGTAGAAGGGCTGCTGTGATACACCTCAAAGCCTGGGAGCTGGGTCTGGGTGGAGCTGCTACAGGTGCTGGTCTTGGCGGTGGCAGCAAATAATCAACTGAGAGCTTCGAAGGCCAAAGTGGTTGAACACGGGTCAATCTGTACTCAGTGATAGGTGAGCACCATTCTGAGAGGGCTGGCCTCAGCCTGTGCCATGGGACATTCAGGCTGGACATCAGGAAGAATTTCTTTACAGAAAGGGTCAAATACTGGAACACAGGGAAGTGGTGGAGTCACCACTCCTGGAAGTGTTCAAGAAATAACTGGACGTGGCAAATAGTTTAGTTTTAATAGTTTAGTTTTGGTTTAGATGGCAAGGTGGTGTTTGGTCAAAAATTGGACTCTGTGACTGTGGAGGTCTCTCCCAACCTTAATGATTCTGTGTTTCTATTATTCTCTATCACAAGAAAAAGATTGGGTTCACCCAGTGTGTCCTGTGTCAAGTTCACACAGTTAGAGACACACAGCTTCCCCTGGGAAGAACAGATGGAGATATCTGATCCAACCTCCTGCTCAGAGGTGGCCGACACTGGATGTGGCTCAGGCTCCTGAAGAATGCAGTCACTGTTTTGATGCATGCAATATCTGGATTTCAAATTCTGTGAGACATTTTTGTCATGCACATGGGAAAGCATAGACTACTGTGAGAAAAAGTAAAGCGAGAGGTGACAAGGAAAGCTGGGACTTGTGGCTCAACTTTGATGTGTTCAATAACTAGATGGACAAGTACTCTTCAGACAGGACATTCCCGGAGTCATGACACCACACAGCAGACTGCCAGTGTCCCTTCATCATGTATTTGCAAAATTAGGTGTTAGTATCCAGTGCTCCAAAGCCTTGTGCAGATTTTGAACTTATTAACCACCACTTGCCAGGCAGAGCTTGGACACAATCAGCACAAGGCAAAAAACTCCTCTTAAAATCATAGTTTTTCACAAAGAAGTCACCCTACTTGTAAACTTTTGGTTTGGATCCTCAAATGAATGTGTTCACTAAACACTTTCGAAGGACAAGCCAAGAAATTAAAGTCCCTAACTGTCAAACAGTGAGGTCATACACTCTGAAGAGGTATTTGTTGTATTGCACATTACTGGTTTTTTTTACCATTAAACATAAGCATCTTATCACCTCTCCTGCTGCTAAAATCCTTCTTCTGCCAAATGAGAGTTAAGTACGTTTTTTTATCTTAGATGGTCTGACTAGTTAGCATGTCAGTAAAAATCCAGAGTACTGTTCTCAACTTTTGAAAAATGATATCTCTATTTTATACTTGGGAAAAAAAAAAAAGGCCACAGGCTAAAAATCATGTCTGGTGGGTTTGTTTGTTTGTTTGATTGATTGTTCGTTTGTTTTCCCAGCAATATTATTTGGCCTGGTAAAAGACTTAATCTTCTTTCACAAACCTCACTATAATGACATCATAGACTTCATTACCATGAGATATTCAGAAAAGGGTGAATATGTAGAGGTCAGGACTACCACTTACTGTTCAAAATGGCAGCTGGAGGACATTACAGAAAAGAATGACTCTACACTTGCCTTTTTAATTAATGTATTTTCTTAAATTATCTGTACATGATAGAATTGCAGGCTCTTTGGATCTTTGCACGAGGGCAGCTCATATTGTGTCATCTACTGTCAAATATCTATCCTTTGGATAAGTTTTTTTATCAAGTTACTTTTTAATTATATTTTGGCTAATTCTAGAACAATAAAGGCAGTGCTATGTTTCACCCTTATAAACAGGAAACATGAAATCTATGGGATTTTAAGGTTAACAGCTGAAAATGGAGAGCACAAGTTCCTGTGTAAACATGCATTTGCAACAGACTTTCTTTTAGAGCAAAAATAAATCAACAGTTAGAAAACAAATATGTAGACTCTTGAGTCTGAGGAGAGCAGGTGTCTAAATGAATATTCCATTAGTACTGTTTGGCAACATAAGCCTTTTTAAAATTTGGCATTATGTGGACAGCTTGTCTAATTGCAAGACATATACTGCCCAAATATTTCAGTATCTTTTTGTTATTCTTGTTAGCTCATTCTTATCATTCATAGTTTTACATTTGGCTGCTAAAAGCAGTGTTTTCTATTCATATTCAGCTTTCTGCTGGACCACAGAGCAGGAATAACGCAGTGTTTATAATATATGACTAAAAAGAGAAAAGTGGGTTTCTGTGGTGTGTGTGCTTTTCTTCATCCTCATTAATATGCAAATGTTTTGGACCTACTTCTGCATTTAATGCAGTTGATGTGCTCGTTTGAAACAGCACAGAGCTTTCTTTTGTTTCCAGGGATCTGTACTGTGAGGTCCTTTCTGTTAATCTACCAGAAGGCACACCAATTAGCTATTTTTTTTGTTGTTGTTGTTATTGTGGGGGTTTTTTTGTGGGATTTTTTTTTTGCGTGTGTGGGTTTTGTTTTTGTTTTTGTTTTTGTTTTTGTTATTGTGATGACTCCTTTCTCCAGTTGCTAGCTGGGACTGAGAGCAAGTTAAGAGATGCCCCTTTGCACTCTGACAGCAAGTTTCACAGGTCTTAACATCTAATCTGGTCTCAAAAGCTCTTTCCAGAAAGCAAGAGGTCACTTTTATCAATAATAATAATAATAATAATCAGAGATTATCATGACAAATTAAAAGATACACAGGAAATTTTTGCTGGAATAACTAAAAGGATTTGTATATTGCGCCAAATTATTTTTTTAGTTGGCAGAGTGCAAACTCAGTATTGTAAACAGAAGCACAATGTGGCCTTAGGTGTATTATGAACTCTAACTTGTTATGACTACATTTACAGTAAGTATTATTTTGGGAGTAATAAAATTTCCAAAGTCATAACTGACTTATTCACTGGAGAGGGTTTTTGGTGGATTTTTTTTGGTTGGTTGGGTTTTTAAAATTATTGTTGTTATTATGTTACATCCTCTTTCTTTTCCTATTACAGAATTCTACTGGTGTTTTAGAAAAAAAGTATTTTCACACTTGCAGTGTGACGCTTGATGTGCAATTTCTTTGATTCACACATATTTTTAGAGGATTTTGAGAAGCAATATGGGTTTTCTTGGAAGTACAATGGATACTCTTTTACCTTTTACCTTTTGAAGAGTGCAACTGGACATGTACCATAAATTGACTCCTTCAGCTAAGAAAGAATTTATTTCCCCCTACAGTAGTTCAATATGCTTTTTCCAACTATATGTGAAGAATATCTTGCAAATATTGTGATTCCTTTCCAGCCTTTGGCTCTTAGTCATGATATGTACACATCATTTAAAAAAATTATTATAGCTCCTAATCAGAGGCCAAAAACCAAACAGAATTATTGAGGCACAATATGGGTGTTGATGTATTTGTAAACACACCTGAATTGTAGTTTGTGCTCTGCTTGGTGCATAGAAGACCTCAGAACTGCTTGCAGTTTTCTCATCTTAAAATTACTGCACAGGAATACATGTTTTAATCAAAATTCAATTCTTTGTAGAAAATTATTTTTCTTCCTTTTTTAAAATTTATTTTCAATCATTTCAAAGCTGTTTTTTCCCAAATTATAGGTTTGTTCATAGTTTTTTCAATTAATTTTTTAAAATCTAGGTGTGTGGATGTAGGTGACCCAGTTCCTGTCAGAAAAATGTCACAGACATTTAAATTTTGGTTTGGTGTAAAACTGTGCATTGCAAAGAGTGAAATATTAATTTTAATATTGTCAAATTGGTAGTTTTGTGCAACTCAAAAGTACTTTTTTATCTTCTGCATAAATGCAAAATAAAATGCAAGTGTTTCTTCCTATGGGTCAAAAACTAGAACATGGCCATCTTTGCCAATATATCCAAGTATCTTTGTGAAAGAGCACAAAAGCTAGTAAGGTATTGAGTGACTTTCAGCTAAAGAATGCCCTTAGGCTGGACAAGGCTTGGTTCAAATATATGTGCCTGGTGAAGGCTATTCAGTGGTAAGAGCTAAGAAACATTTGAAATGGCAACACTGTCATTTTAGCAGGGTATTTCACAGGGAAGATGATGTTGTTGGCCCTAGATACTTTATGCTGCTGTAGGCATAAGATTTTGGGGTCTTGTTGCTGCTTCAGGAAAGTTGTTTTATGTAAAGTAAATGCCCAAAGAATGGCCACAGCAATGGTTTTACAGAGGGAGATTTGGCCATCATTTGTAATGAGATGCAAAGAGGTCCTACAAGACTGGTTCAAGATCTCTGCATGTTGAAATTTGATTGTCTTCCAGATAAAAGTGTCTGGATAGCTCTTCATGGATAGGTTTTCAAAAAGAAATAAATCAATCAGTAGGAAATTGAGGAAAATAACACCCTCCCCAAATTTCCCAAAAAGTGCCTGATTCCCTTACCCTCCATAGAAAGAACCCACCTGCTAACACCACTCACAAATCTTTAGTGGCCTGAGGAAAATTAGTGGGGCAATTTCCATCATTATTTGTGTCAAAATGAACTGCAGGAATTATCTCTATGCATGACTGCATTTATAGAATGCCACTGATTTGAGGAGACAACACTCAAAATTAGTATTTTTCACCTTTTCCACATATCAGTATGCTCATGTAAGTTTAATAGATAGTGTCTTTGAGTGGACATGGAGCATTTCGAGAAACTACTTCTACTGCTACAGTGAAAAGCCTTTTCCACTCCACCTTTATACATCCAAGCCCAGGAGGACCATGTGTAGTTTAATGGTGGTTCTATGCCAAGATGTAGTGGCTGAGGAAGTGACTGTAAGCAGCAGATGCATTTCCTCTGACCCAGGTGAATGCCTACATGGTCTGTAACCTGTTCTCTGAATATAAGATCTCTGAACTTGTGTGACTTCTGTTTCTGGGATGAGGCTTCCAAAACACTTTGGAGTTGCAATACAGAGTCCAACGAATTTTGTGCGTCCTAGCCTCACATTTCACTTTGGGACCGTTTTTCTCTTTCGCAATAACTGAGCCTGTTTACAAGTCATTTGCAGAAAAGCCTGAGAAAACTCAGGGTCCTTCTTAGCACAGTCACTTCCTTGCTTTTCATCAGGCTTCAGTGAGAAGTGCAGCAACTTCAGTGTATATTGACTATTTCTCAAGACATTTGATCTGAACCAGTTTTAGAGGAAATCACAGCAAGATGAGACAAAAAAATCTGCTGTTACTGCTTCTTCTTCTGCTCTCTCCTTACATATATAGGTGTGTACATTTGTGTCTCCGTGTGCATGCGGGAATGAAAACTTTACAGATATTGTTATTTATTAGAACTGCAGTGACTATAACAGCCTTCACAAACTTGGTTTCAATTTAGGTGCAACACAGGATATAGCAATATATTATCAAGAGAACATGCACAGTCTGCACTTTTGAAAGAAAGAAAAAGGAGTGATTGATGATCATGAATTAGTCACTGAAAGTATTAATAGTAACATACATCATTCCTCTATATTCTGCATCAAGAGACTCTTCTGTGAAAGCAGGTTTTCTTTTCAGTTTATGAATTTGAATGCACATCCATAGAAATATTTTTATCACTTAAGGAGTAAATATTTTAGTTGAGAGTTTTGAAAGATGACATCACATAATTATAGTGTAGATCTGAAAAATCTAGTGTCTTCACCATCCAATAGATAGTTTTTTGCAGCCAAAATCTTGATAATAAAGACAAACTTTGAAGCAACAAAAGTCCTTCTTAGGCTTTGCCAGTAAAATACATTTTCTTAGCTCAAAAATGTAAAAGGTCTTACTGAATTTGGTGTTTTGCCATTCAATGGTTAGCAGTAAGTGCAAGATCATGACTCTACTGTGGCCCTCTTGCAACCTCCAAGTATGCCATGATGCTAGTTTTCCTGGGTTTGCTTCTGACTGTGTCCCTTCTGCAGTTGGAGGGATATGGGTAGGTCACTTCATCCTCACATTTCTGCTTCTTCTACCTTTTTCTCTTAAAATATCATTGAATAACACATCAGCTAGAAATCTCAAGTCACCAAAACATGAGGGTTTTGGAACAGTGGACAATATTGAGGTAATTATCTTGAGAGATTAATCAGTTCCTCTGCCTTGGTTGTTTTTAAGAGCATGGTATCAAACCTATATCACACAATACGTATCTCCTGTTTAAATTATATGCACTTTAGGTGGTATCTGCATCTGAGGTATATTTGGAAAGAAGACCTTACAGATGGCTCTTAACAAGAATATAACTTCCACCATATAGACTGATTGGGGTAGAAGACTTCCAGTGAGCTTATCTGAGCAGCCAGCATAGATAGATACGTCCTCTGAACACACAGAATTTGGGACTGCTCAGAGTGCCAACTCGGGCTCAGAGGGTTGATTTGGGCTGTGCCATGCTTTACCACAAGACTTTTGTCAGAGGTGGCATGCAGCTGTGTTACTTCCACTCTGAAGAGACTCTGAGAGCATGGTCCCTCTCTGTGTTTCAGATACCCGTTTGTAAAGGTGGTTCACTGATTCTTTATGGCTAATAAAAAAAAAACTGGAGAGGGCTGGCACGGCCAAAAATCAGATTCTTTCTCACACCCATTCCCAGATCTCCTGCTAAGATGGGTGTGTGGCCCCTATTGTCTGACAGCCAGGTAGCCCACGGGGTGAGTGGGAGTACTTTCCAGTCCTCTGGGTAACCCTGTGCTGTCAGGGCACTGGGAAGGACACTGGCTATTCAGCACTGGCTGTTCCTCCCACTCCCTGGATGGTCGTATGCACAACTGATTGTCTGAAAAATTAGTCTGGCCAAGCATTTATTTGTGTTCCAATGAAGCGTAGGCATGCTGAGAATTTATACCTCTTTACAAGAAAGGCGTAGCTGAATCTTCCCCGTATATCACTTTTGAAGGGTGCAAAGCTGACCGCTTGGCTTACAGTGTAACTGCGGGAGGAAGGGACTGCTTTTTTTTCTCCCTGTTCCCTTGGCAACGCCCTGCTCTGGTATTCAGCACCAGTCCTGGAGAGCAGAGAACGTAATTAAGGGGGGAGCTGGCCGTGGTGATTCTGAGCGTGTGTTGCTAGTGATGTCACACTTTGAATCTCTGCTGTAACACCTCTGTCCCCAGCCAGAGGAGCTTGTAAAACGGGAAGGGTCTTCCTCAACACCCCGCTTCCCCCCGCCCGGCCCCCTCGCCTACTCCTTCGCAGCCCTTGGCTGCCGGAGTGGGCGAGTGCCCTCCCATGCACAAACCATGGAAGTGAAGAGAGGGTGGTTCCCGGTGGTGTCACTGGCGCTCTACCATCCGGGGAACCCCTAGGCAGAAAGAAATCCTCTTGAGCACCAGACGAGTAGGAAATCTAGATCGACTTAAAAAATTAAAGAAAGAAGCAGAACGGCTACTGTCCACATCATTATTTTTTTTTACACATACCGCTGCCTTCTGCAGATTTCTCTTGGGGGTGGGAGGGGGAGAAGGGAGAAAAAAACCTACAAAACTTTATGTACATTAACACTTACTGAGCAGCAATGCCTGCTTTTTACCTGACTGCTTTAATTTTTTCATTAGCGGATTCAGATATGTGGAATAAATGAAGAAAAATGTGCAGGCATTTTTAGGTCCTCCATAAGCTAAGCTGCCAAGGCCCAAAGCCTCATCATACAAGTCATTTAATGCAGAGATTTACTTCAAGATTATATTATCTCTCCAACCAGAGAATAAATAGGGGTACATTTACATGTCTTTATTTGCCTTTCACACACACACACACACACACACACACATATATATATATATATGTGCGTGTTTGTAACACTATGGCACCTACAGGCTGGAACCACATGCTGCTATACAGAGAAGATAAAATGTATAAACAATGTTTTATCCTTTCAAGATCTTTTTTGGACATATGAGACACTGATTCTGTATTTATGAACTTTCTCCTTTAAGAAAAGAATCCTAAGGGCAACAAACATTCCCAGATTGGCCTTTTGTTGTTCTGGATCCAACACAAATGTATGGAAAAGTCCCATGGTATTGCTGACCACCAGCTGGCTCTGCTGAAACTCTATGTCAGTAACTGAATACAGAAGCAGGAACAGGTTAGGTGTTGGCTTGTATGTTGGCTCTTTCCTCTGTTTCAAGGTAATTAGAGACCATTTTTCCAGACTGATGCAGAAAGAATCAATTTATCTCCCTCCCTCCCATATTAATTATTAGAAACAGAAGAGCCAAACTGAAAGTGTGTACTAATATTTATCATAAGAATATTTGAATGCTGGATTACACTTACTTCAGAATTTAGTGCAAATCTGAATGTTACTCTAATTAATAGATATAATTTATTTTTAAAATAATGCCTTAATTTAGTCTTAATTTTATTTTTCTTTTAAATAATAGGAAAAATTCTTAATTCTTAATTTATTAAAGCCCTTTATTCTAGCTATTGCTTCAATTTTTGAAATTTTCAACAAACACCTCAAGTTATTGTTCCTATTCCACAAAAACAAGATCATATGCAGAGATAAATCCAAATTTCTTATTATCCAAATAAGAAAGTATTTTTTTCTTACTCAAAATAAAATCCAGAAATAGATTTCCTCTTATCAGATTAATCTGGAGTTATTACTGGTTTTTCTTTCCTATTTTAGCTCCTCAAAACCAGTATACTGATTTGCCAATGTATTTTATTTATTCAGTAATATTTTTAGGGAGTCGATATGAAAATTCAGATAACAAAATTCTTCAGTTTCATTCTTTTAGAAAGGTCTAGCAATGCTATTCTTATCCTTTGTGTAAACAAGATACTGGGTGATGAACTAGTTGAATAAGAAAATATTTCTCCTGCAGCATCCAAAAGTATGTCCTAAACAAACTAGTCTTTTTTCTTCCCCTCACGTCCCACTTGCCTTTTTTTTTTTTAGTTAAAATGATATCATCAGAGTGCTGATGTTTTATTGGTCTAGTACAATATGCATAGCTAGAAAGATCAAAAGTGACTATGCATTGCTCATTTTTTTACATAATTCATGTCTTCCAAAGAATTTCAAAGAATTTCTTTTCCAGAATTTTCCATTGGAAAATTCTTTTCCAAAGTTTTTTTTCAGTTTAGTTTTTCAGTTTTGTTATTTGCATATTAATTTTTTTCATTAAGAAAATTTCACAACTGAACTCACATTAGAGGTGTGAGCTAGAAGTGGATGTTTAGGCTCAGAACTGAACTTCCCTAGACCCGTGATCATAAGATGTGTTCTTTCTTCAAAAATGACAGCAAGTCGTTTTTTTTCCAGAAGCAGTAATTTAGCTATGCATTTATATATCACATCTGATACTAATTTTTATATATTTTTATATATTACTCAGTAATGCTGTATTTCAATCACTATGGAAACTATTATCATGGTATTAGGACTGCAAAATATACAATGTACCAGTGCTCATGGAAAGTTCAGCAAAAACATGAGCACTTGAATGTTAACTACTTGCAAACTTCAGATACTGAGTTGGTGGTGTAAATTGTGGTATTGTACCATGGCTCCTCCAGCAATAGCAAACCTACATGTATGAGCCACATTCAGAAAATACTGGCAGTATAATGCTCATTGGAAATCTGCAGAGTTGGATACATCCACTGAACTGCATTCTGGGTGATTTGAAAGAACCCATTCAATCCACCTTTGAAAGGCAATATGGGTCAATTTCTTTAAAAAGTTAGCAAGGCAGTTGGTACAGGCAATATCACTTCTTTGAATACTGTTCCCACTTGAAGGGGAAAAAAAAAGAGCAAGCTTCTGGCCCACAGGACATTTTCATTCAGTTTATCAAGGTGTGGCAAGATACAGACTGACTAATGATAAGACATTGCTGCTCTTAATGTAATTTAACTTTGTTAATATCTTCGTTTGGGAGTGTTTGAGATTAGCAAAGTTTGATGCAGAGTTCACTGCATAAATTGGAGCATGTTCTCATGTCCTGCTTTTTATTCAGTGGAAGAACTGTTTATTAGTTTATTTCAGTGCATATATTATACATAATTTCTATATCTCCTTTGGGGCTGGGGCTGAGAGGTGGAGGGGTTTTTTGGGAGACATGTTCATTTTCCTAAGAGATAATGTCTCTCCTTTGTGACACTGCTGTGCTAATTCAGACAGGGCTTGAGTGACAGAGTACTTTGGTTGGAGGCTTCTCAGGAGGGCTTGCGTCAGACCTTGTCTTTGGCCAACAGAAAGCAGAAGATCGGCTTGAGTGGTCAGCTGCTGCATTGGGCAGAGGACTAGCACTTGTGCAGTCATAGAGAGGACATAGAAGTCGTCACATGGCTTTGCAAACTCCTTACATCAAAAATTCAGAGTCATGGAAGATCATCATCATAAAACTGACCATGTCCATTCCTGGTAGTGAAATGCTGTCTCCTGCTTCAGGAATTTGTTATAGAAATTCATCATACAAAACTGAAAAAGCTGGTAAGATTGCCTTCTCACAGAGAAGACCTTTCCTGGAATGGCTGGGAAGTTTTCAGCTATCTACTGTGCATGGAAAAGAATGCAATATTTCCCCATCACATCAAACCAGGCTCAACGATTGTATTACCCAAACCTACAGTCACCACAACTGTTGAGCTATTGAAATGTTCATGTAGGGAGTAGTAATGACAATTTGGGGGTTTTTTGGGCTATTTTTATGAAATTACATCATTACTTTCATCTATAGTGCTCAAATATTCATTACATGGATCAAGACTCTACCCTGCTGTTTTGCAGGGAGCCATTTATGGTTCACTCACAGCCTTTCTGCAGCTGAGCTTGTCCTTAGGCCTTGCTCTTCCATTCTCTGGAGAGTTCAGCATTCTGTTTAGAAATACGAATACCCCCTCAGCCTTGCTGTAGAATATCAGTGTCAAAATCTGAGGTGCAGCTCATAGTCTTCAGTAAAAGCAAGAAAAGCTGCTATCCCAGTTAGCTATCAAGTTTATAAGTTATGTAAGGACTTTGAGTTTGAATCTGAGTGAAGAAAAAACCCCATCAAATATGGTTTAAAGAAAACCTACAAGAGATAATAGTGAACAAGACTTAGTCTTGAGAGTACTGGAAGTGTCCCAGCAGGATTCTGTCGGAAGGACCAGAATAACCATTTGTTGAGATAACAACAGAAGTTAATGTAGGAGATGATGTTTCCTTTATTTCTATCTGCTTCTAGACTTCGTACCTGTTCACTAACCTGGCATTCGCAGTCAAATATGTTTGCTAACCTAGCATTCTCATCCTTTGCTGCCACCTTATTATTTACTTTAAGCTCAGTATAATGTGGAGCTGACTGGCTACAGGTGATTAATTCCTGAGAATAGTAGTTCACAGCTTCAGCAGCTGCGACTGCACTTGCAACTCTCTATGAGACCACAAGTACAGCAGGTGCTTCTCAGCTGTTGCACCAGATTTGGGCTGGGACCTGGAAACAGAGGATGTACATTTGGAAAACATATTTTACAGTCATAGATCTAAACAAGATCCTCCTGGGACATAACAGGACTGGCAGAACATTGCCTGCAGCTCCAAAATCTCCTCCAGTGGCTATCACAACCACAAAAATTTCTGTTACCTCCTTAGACTGTTGCAACAGCAACACTCTCAATGCAATGTGAATAAGCCATTTCTAAAGAGTCATGTGGCGGTATATTGGAATTATTTCCATACATGGTATGGATTTAGGCTCACCTTGTGTTGCTTTATGCTGTGTGGCATGTTGGATATGCAAGGCTTTCCCTAAGTGCTGAACACACTGTCAATGCCATCCATAAAAAATTGCAGATAGCTTTCAATACACAGGTCTTATAGTCATGATATTGTAAGTAGTCTTCAAAATGCAAGACAATATTGTTTCTACATTCAGTTACAGTACAGTAATTTTTACTTTGCTTCTGAGTGTAGCACCTTACTTCCTATGCATTTCATCATCCAAACACTGAAACTCATGTCTGTCTCAGGTGATTTCCCCTGTCATGAGCATGGTAAAGTATGATGTTACTGGCAGTACAAGGTTTGGATTTGAGTGGTTACACAATAACACATTGCACAAGAACCTTGTAGGCATAATTTAAATATTGAGATAAATAAAAATTTATCTTTCTGTGAAGCAAAAGTTTACTTCATTTTATATATTAAGCACTTGCTTAGCTTTAACACCAAAATAACAGGTCTTAGTGCCTAAAGCAGCTATAAGGTAGATTTATCTCTCAAAGGCATAGATTTGAAAACCCATTGTCTGATCTTCTGTAGTACAATTTACCATGAGACTTTTATAAGGCCAGTTATTTTTCTCTTGCTTGCTGGCCATATGTACATACAGTTTGCATTTTAATTTTCTGTGCACAGGAGTGAAAACTGGAATAACTTAGCAGAAAGTAGCTGAAATGTAAACTTATGCAGAACAGATTCTCTTATAAAAAAAGAAACAAACATGATATCATGGGCCTATGGCCTACCCCTTGGTAAAATTAGGATACAGGGACAGTGAAATTTTTTGTCACAGTTGTACAGGCAGACATAATCTAGTTGATTCCTTTGGACATCTCATCCTACAAGAAATTCTACCTCTGTACTCAAACCTGACACACTGCCCACCTGGTTCACCAGGAGTGCTCCAGCACTTGCCAAATTCAACAACTTTTGAAACTATGGGTGCTTTGGATAGCAGTGGAAGTGCTATTCTCTGTAGCCTGCCTTTTGTAGCACACGGATTTAGAGCACATCAGAGCTGCAGAGGTGATGCAGGGAAAGATTTCCTGCTGGTCCGTGACAGTAGCATGAGCTACATCATGTTTCTGTAAACTCCTCCATGCAGAAGTTAGGGATACAGCTGAAAAATGTCCATTCTTCCCAACTAAAAGCCATTTTGCAGAAGGGACAATAAATTTTAAGTGTTGTGCCCTACTGCCGCACAAGTAGCTACTTTGGAAAAACAATTCAAGAAAGATTTTTTTTCAGTGTCTGAGTCAGTCACATAGATGAAGATAGGGCCATCTCCTTCAAGATACTGGATACCTTTTTTCTAATAGGTTAAAAGGATTAAGGTTCATTACACTTCAGGGTAATGCATTGCCTGAGACTGCTGAGATTGCTCTCCAAAGCCCTTTGTGCCATATTCAGAGGTGCAAAAAGCCTAAGGGTTGGCTCATTTTATTGACACATCCAGTACAGCCAACTGGTATAAGCAAGACATGATTTTGACCTACTGCTCCATAAATCACTTGTTTCATCAGCTCAGTGGGCAGTTTCCATATGCCCTCAAGGCTGGAGAGGGTCAGGCAGGGTGGTGGAGTGACTAATCTCCTGACATATTCACTGTTTGCAGAATCAAAGGTATCATCATCTGGCAGCAAGCAGCCAAGGTGAGCACACACTGTGTCATATGGCAGAAGGAAGGATTAGTGGTGAAGGACATTTTTCATAATCTCCTACAAATCGTTTTGCAGTCATCAAACTTGCATTGGAAAGATAGACTAACATATTTTGCTTTCTGGAGAGCAACTCCTCTGACTTAAGCTCTGATGGCCCGAAGTCTGTGACACATTGATGCTCACCTGGGCAAAGAGAGGAAAAGGAGCAGTCTGGATCTGCTCACCTCAGGGTTTTTTTTCTCATTCTCTTTTTCTCTTGAGGCTATTCCTTCCTTAACTTTTATGTCAATATCTATTTTGACCAGTGAACATATTCCTGTAACAATCATGCTTCTCACCTCCAGAGGTGACTCTGAGTGCCAGGTATGTCTGTATGCCAGGGTCCTCTTCTCCATGAAGTTACCTGACAGTGATGCCTGTTGGTCAGAGCTGTACTGCAAGGAAAGTCTTGTCATCAGGGGTTTTAACAAATTGCTTTGTAGTGTAATAGCATCACTCTTGGTTGGCAAATCAGAGCTGAGTCACAAAATTCATCACAGGAATGTGCTTCTGGGTCTATACTACTGCCTACAGAAGAAGGGAAAAGGTGAGTGTCAGCAAAGGCATCATGGACTGGTTAGGGCATCTCACACTTTCCGTAAGAAGTCTTTCAGATACATATGGTAGAAGTGAAGAGATAGGTTTTCCAAGGGGAAACAAACTCCAAAGCTACAAAAATAAGTTTCAGCATTACAGCCAGTACATAGCCGTACTATGATATGGGTCTGGTCAGATCACAAAAATATGTTAATCCTGTCCCTGAAGAGAATGATGTATGCTTTTCATTTCAGCCAAAACAAGGTTGTGTCTGAATCATGATGCACGGATGTAAAGAGATGAATCAATAGGTAGATAAACAGATGATGTATTTATACGCTTAGATTTTATTGAATGCAGTAAACTTGCCAAGTAAAACCAATCAACTAAATAGCGCCAGTGTATCAGCTAAATATTATGGACTAGGTCTCTGTGTGGGGAAAACTGTTATGGTTCCACTGGCAATTGTCAGTTTGGTAGTATTATTAGCTACAAACTCCACTGTTTCAGACTTCCATTAGAAAAGAGCACTGGATCCTTCAACCTGATGCGTAGCAAATACTATCACATTCCTCTTCACAATCTGAACTCCTGTTCTGATTCACCTGAAGGAGCTCTTATTTGGTAATGATTTAAAGCACAGAGAATCCACAACCTCCTTTGAGTTATTTGTCTTCAGTATTAAAACAGAATTAACTACAATTTAGAAAATAAAACTTCATTCTGAATCTGCTTTCTGTATCAAAGCACTGTCTGGATTCAGACCTTATTTCATGGCTTTTGTATTTTTTCCTTAGTAACTTAAGAAGTTTTCGTGCATAGACTGCTAAGCACTCAGCTTTCTGCATCTCACTTTTCTTTCAATTGGCTGACAGTTGTTTAGGGCTGGACACTATACCAGTTCAGATTTTCCTTTGCAGTACTGTTGTAGACCCAGAGCTGTTTATTGATCTAACTTTTAGCCCTGCAAACAGCTGGGTCACACAACTAAAAGGGTGATGGGTGGGAAAGAGCAGCTACTTCAGATAGAAGAAAGGGAAAAATCCACAAGAAGAAAATGTAGGTGATCCCAAGTCCTTGACTGCTAGAAATTGTTACCAGTATTCTTCTTTCTAAGGAAATACTTAACATTAGTTAATCTCTTACTTTTCTCTTTGCAAAGTTAATGGAACTTATTTTCAGTCTTTCCTGAGAGGCAGATTCTCTGTATTTCAGACATTATTTTAGATTCTTTTTCTGTACCTCCCAGTGTCCTTTTTAAAGATGTGACTGAAAACAGATGCTGTTTTGCAACAGTGGCAGAAAGAAGTTATCTTTGTTGTCTTGGACTTTCATACAAACACGCCATACAATGACTTGCTTTAGCCCATTATACAAGACACCAAGTTCATCTCAGAAAATTGCCAACAGGCCTAGTTTTTGTTCTGCCAAGAGTGATATTCTTTTCCATTCTGTTTTGGGAATAGTTTCATTTACCTCCTCCCACTTCCAGTCTTCCTGAAGCCTCTCTTAGTTACTAAGCCTGAAGCGGAAGGTTCAGTGCTTTATTTCTGTGCTTT
Organism: Irena cyanogastra; assembly: GCA_013397155.1. Lineage (NCBI taxonomy): Eukaryota > Metazoa > Chordata > Aves > Passeriformes > Irenidae > Irena > Irena cyanogastra. The sequence continues at coordinate 16,669 of VWZV01005343.1, read as the reverse complement.
TTCCTCATTTTGGCTCTGAACCATGGATAAGCTCATGAACTTTGGAATTAAAACATTTAGCAGGAGGCAAGCATGTTGTAACAGTCAGGTCAGAGCCACTCACAGATCTTTGCTCAGACTTGCAGGAATGAGGGGAACTGGGACCTCTTTGTCATGCTTTGAGCCTTTCTAAAAAGGTGTGTCTCTCCCCTTTGCCCGAACTTGAAAAGTGGAGTTTGCACTACAGTGCATTCAGTATACACACAGCGTGCTGTTTTCTTTTAAAGGGGACGTCAGAGCAGGAGTGGGGAAATGTGCCAGTGAAACATGGAAAAATAAATACTTTTCAAATGCTGTTTACCAGTCACTAAGACTTAATTTAGCTCAAGGCATCAGTTCTCTAAGTGCATCTGTTTCTTAGAAAATTGAGAGGCAGGTAAGGATACAATACCAAAGAAGCTGTTAAAATGTCAGCCTTTGCCAATCATTACCACATAGCCTCACTGACAAAGATGAAGGTAATTGCAGTATTTGCATAGTGACAACAATGTGATGAGCGATTTACGGATATTTTCGCGTGCTGTGAGACTCACCCTGTTCTCTTCTAGGTTAGGTTTCCAGTACTGGCACACTGCACACTCTGGAAGATGCATGCTGTGGCGTTTAAGAGACCACAGTGGACTGTCTAGGGGTTCAGTGTCTCCTCCAAGAAGTATTTGGGAATTCCGATGCAAACAGAAAGGTGTTGCATGGTCTATACAACAGTTTTCAAATGTTTCAATAATTCCAGCATAGTACATGGCTGCAGTGCCTTTACTGCATATTGGGTATGAAAAAAGATGAGGGGTTGCTCTTGTATCAAGGCAAGATGCTGTTTGCACTTTACATGAACTAGCTCTGCAACCATCACATTTTAGGGACTTTGCTCTCAAGATGTGGAAAGGACAGGTAAGAACGATGGCAGCAAGACATGACTGCTCCAAAGAGTGCCTGGGAAAACAGACAAGATGGAAGTACAGAGAAAGGAAGTCTAATAGAGAAAGGTGATCAAGAACTTCACATGAGAAAGCCTATCCAGCCATTCCATATGTTTCTGAGGAAGTAATGTCCTTTTGAGATTGTATCTTCTTGTCCAATATTACATCAGAAACAATACATTTCCTGTCTGCCTAGGTTGTTACTCACCTTCTTCCCTGAAAAATTAGTTTATACTCTTTTTGATTTTCTTTTTCTCTGAACAAGAGCTTGAACTCCGCTGCTGGTACCCCATTATACCTGTAATTTTTGTCAATACTCCTCTTAGGGAGAAATTATTATGAAGTGTGTTTAAGTGAAGGCTGTGTCTTGTCACTTAGTGGTTACAAAGTATTTGCGCTGTTGTCAATCCCATTTTTGCTTTGGAAAAACTGCAAATAAAGTATTTGCTTTACTCTTAAGGAATTGTTTATGTTCTGTTCTCCTGAGTTCATAACCTGTAATGATATGCAAATGGCAAAGCAGATATTGCTCCCCTCCAAAGAGCATGACAGTGGAGTATAACCAGCTAAGGTCCCTGCAGTAATCACACACAACAGAATAAAACATAATCCTGCTGATACACTGCATCCAGTAGAAGTTGGTTTAGGCTACTTTATCACTTAAAATAGTAACTTGGAGGTTCCATTGTGCAAGGAGCTGTGCGAACACATATCAGATATACCAAAGATGTGCATGCCAGGGAAGATACAGGGCCTGTTGCAGCTGAGGTAAATCTCAGAGCTGTGTCCCCAGCCAGTGGAACAGATTCACACATCTCTGCAGGCACCTCATTGCTGGGGGCAGACACTCGTGCAGAGAACTGGCTTGTCTACTTATAGCAACTTTGTCCATAATGATGGTAATGATGATAAAGCCAGGACAGCCTGATCGACAGAGCTGTTTCTAGAAGCTACCAGCAACATTACCTTTCCACTCCTTGAACTCTTCTGTTGGTCACTAGTTTAAACTGAGTCTCGTGGTCAAATCAAAGCACTCTGGAAAGACTGAGTCCTCAAACATTTTTAACCCATCTTGGATTATTGTTTGAGCAGCTGCATGTGATAAAATTACAGAATCTTACATACTGTAGGAGCTGTACGGCACACACAGTCCTTTGGTGGCAGTCCATCCTGTCTCTGAATTGGTGCCTGCACATTAATCTTGTTAGTACCAAGTACAACCCCAAATGCAAAGACTACGTTCAGGTAGTGTGATTTTGCTTTTGCAAATCAGCCCCTACCTGTGATGACTAAAAAGTTTAAGAAGTAAGCTTCCTTCAGTTTGTTTTTCATTGTATTTAAGAAATATGTGCATGTTATCTTAACACAGCTAGTGGTCTGCCAGTTTTGAGAGTGGTTAGCGGGCCTTGGAGAATAATTTTTTATAAGGAAAATGTTGTAGAAACTCCTTTGGGACTAGATTCAGCACTCCAAGTGCTCCTGGAGAGGCTAAAGAGAAAATGTGCAGCCTAAGAGATAAACAGTACTGAAAAGCATGGGAGCCATTCCAGCCCTGTTCCCCACAAGTTACCATGTTAGTGAGACAACACACTTTAACTTTCTCTTTGACATCATAGATTGCTGTCTTCACTAATTTGGTGAACAACACCAAATTCAACATCTGTCCCAGAGGACCCCTGCAGACCCTCTTTCTCTGTGTCACCCAGCAGCCTTTAACCCTGCTAGAGAATTGCAGAGGTGATTTGGAGCAGAGCAGGCATCTACTCTGTGGTAAAATGCCTCCTACATTATTCACTTAACCAGAAGAGAAAGCAAAGGACTTCTGTTGCTGAAGCAGAAGAAAAGTCTTGAGTAAAATCAGAGATTAAAATCACAGTGAGGGAAGACAGGAGTGTCAACAAGGACCGAAGGGTGTGTTGGTGTAACTGAGCATCTGTCTCTCAATGCAGAATTAACTCACTGAGTCCACAGGCTGAAAGGTGCACCTGAAGGGCATACAACAGATCCCAGCCCAAGGTTTTAGGGGCTGAAAGCAATTTCAGTCCCAGTGAGTGATACCCAGGGAAAGGTGCATGCAGGAAAATTGATGCTCACTGAAAAGCCCTCTCCTACACTACCCCAACACAACCATGCATTTTCCCACATCACCCTACTAAGCCTCCATGAAAAGAGATGTCATGAAGAACCAGGTAATGTTTAAAGAATCAGTTTCATCTGGAAATGTGTTCGAATAAAGCTTCTTGTCCTGTACCTCATTAATTTTAAACTGAGAGGTCTGTGTTCCTTGGTACTTTGCCTCATTTGAACACCATGGGGTTTTATTCAACAAAATGACAAGTTGAATATCCCAGAAGAGAGGTAAATAAGTTTTACTTGCAAAATGGAGATTTGCATCCTGTAACACACTGCAAGGGAGCTAATGGATCATGACAGAAGTCTAATTGAGCTGAGACCTCCAAAAAAGCACCCTAAGACAATTAGGGTTAGATGTACTGGGGAACAGACTAGGAGCAGGGAGACTGTCGTGGCTGTATGCAGCATTAGGCATTGAAAAAGGTGTTAGAAACCTGTGAAGGGAGGCAGAAAAGAGCTGCAGAAATCATCCAAAGTCAGTAAAATTCCCTTTAGTGTGAGGTTATTTGAGAAGCCTGGTCTACTTCCTATGTTGAAGGGAATCAACTTGATGTCACTCTCTAGAGTATTACTGCAGAAATGATCACAGACCTTTTCTCTCAGTAGCAAACCAAAGCAGAAAGAAGAAGGCCATGGCTAGGATCCAGAGCTAGAGTAATTCAGACTTCAGAAAAAAGTGAAAATATTTATAAGGAGTGGATCACAATTCACTGAGCAACATGACAGATCTTCCTGTATTTGCAGGAGAAAGTCTGCACTTGGAGAAAGTCTGCAAATAATATAAGAAATACTAAAATTCAGTTCAAATTTGCTAAAATTCAGTAGCTAACATGACATCAAAGTAGATGATCTCTGTGATGTGCCTAGGACCTTAGAAATAACATGTGCTCGGATACTATGGTAAGCATTACACCTTTTAAATTGTTTTCTTGCTAACCAGTTATTCATTTGTGTAGAAAATAATTTTACGGCTTGAGCACTAGTATTGAAATGATACAGTATATGCTATGTTCTGCTCAGGTTTTGTAGTGACAGCCTGTCTTCTGGAAGAAATAACTAGTGAGGGAAGGTTAAGTTGCAAAGCAAAGTAAGCTAGGTGGCAGGAGGCCAACAAGTTTCCTTTTTTGCATCTCACAGTAACATTGTATATCTGAAAGTAGAGTTCTGTCACTCCATCAGTGTACATGAGTCTGCATGCTGGTTCTGAAAAAGAGCAGGTTTGTTTTGAATGTTCTCTATATTTCCAGGAATGGATCTTGACACTGAAGTTTCCCATCTCTCCCAAATAAAAGCTTCATTTTGCTATGCTGAGTGTAAGAAAGCCCATTTGTTCATCCTTCTTCAAGGTTCAGTCAGAGCTTCTCCATTTTGGATGACCAGTGTTGGCTGTCTTTTCCAACTAGTTAGTTCTGTGGTTCCTTGTGTAACCCTGAGACCAGTATCACAAGTTACAGAGAGCGGAATAGGCTGAGAGGCCCTTCTGTAATTAGGTCCCCGTGGAGAATCTCAGGCCTCTCTCCATAATCCAGCTGCTTATCAGCAGGTCCTGGCTTACTATTCCCAGCATGGCATCCTGGCAGGTCAGAGAGTCAGAAATTGCTGTGGATCCTCTTCCAGCATGTATATATTTTTTTTTTTACTTTTCATCCCTGCAGTGTCCTTTTCCAGTATGCAGCTTCATTAGCAGGGCAGAGAGATAGGTCTGTGAGCAGCCTGCGCTGAACCCTTAAGTTCATTAACTATTCTCCAGAGCAGTAGCTAGCAGTAGAGGACTCCTTTTCAGCTAGCAGATGAAAAGCAGGAGGTCAGGAACAACTGAAGGTCAGTAACTCAGGCTGGAAGAGACAGCAAAAGTTTTAAATGCTTATTTTTGTAGCTGGTTTTACAGAATCACTTGCACACTGGGAAGAGTACTGGCTGTATTGCTACACCATCAATGCCTTCTCCATTCAGCTACACTATGGCCATAATTTTAGATCCTAATGAGCCACCTTCCTCACTGAATGGGGATTTCCTTACTACTTTTTGCAAGACACTTCAAAATTTTTGGAAAAGGGAGGCTAAGTCAGAGATAGCAGGGATAGTAAGGCAAAGCACCAGGACAAAGAGAGCAGTAAAAGCATGATGTTATCATGAACAACCTCCTGTGGGATCTTCATCCCAGCTGCTCCTTGTAGCAGACCTTCCAGCTTTTACATTACAGTAAACCAAAGCCCATGATCACCAGCAGGAAGAGACTGGCTAAGTTTAAAGGTCCTTGGCTGAGATGCTATGTAAAATAGATACACCTCTGCAAGAAAACAGCAACACATCTGAGCTGTGACACTTGCAAGTGTGACAATTCTCCTGCAGGCACACAACAACTCAAGAAGAATCTCACCTTTTTCTCTGTTTTCATCATGGACTAATGAGTGTGTAAACTCCATATTGATGGCATGATACACAGAAATTGCAAAATGACCGGGTATGATGCTTCTGGGAAGTGTGACGATGTGCCATGCCTTTAGCATTTATCAGAGGAGAAGTGAGGGGAGCCCTGGCACAGAATTTATAACTCTTGTTGGCTTCTGTTACCAGGCACAGCCACCATAAGACAGCAGACAAAAACTTTGCATGGCTTGCTTGTGTGTCTTTGCCAACTGGTCTCAGCCAGGGCATCTATTGGTAAGTTACGTTTTAGGCCAAGTGTGTTATATGATCACCTGTTCTCAACTACCTAGGAACCTTTTTCTCTTCTGTTTGATGAAAATTACTTTTGCTAACAGAGCCATTGCTGCTCCATATTATTGAGCAGGAGAATGTGGCTATGAATAATCTCTCTTTCTCAGCAGCACAGTGTGCAAGTACCAGGAAACTGCCAAAGGCAGTCGGCCAGGAGCTTTGATCAAACTGGCTTAGGGGGAAGGTGTCACTGCCCATGGCAGGGGGGGTTGGAACTAGATGATCCTTAAGGCTGCTTCCAAGTCAATCCATGATTTTATATTGGTTGGAGAATTTGTATTCTCCTACCAAGCTGTCACACATTGCCAATAGAGAGGGAGTGACTGCTTCATCCATCGCAGTCTTTCTACTTCTCGTTCTTCTTTCTACTTCAGTCGTGCAAGGACTGCCCAGTCCCCTTGGTCACATCAGGAAGGCAAAAGCTAAGCACTGCCTCAGACCAAAGCCGACCCTCAGTGATGCCACAAGCCACACTGCTGTGGTGCAGAGCATGCAGTGTGTCCCCTGTTCACAGTGTTAAGAAAGAAACAACTCAACTAGGGCTGTCTTGAAAGGGACATTCATTTATTCAGTGTGCACGCATTATAATGCAGAATTTTGTGGTGAGACATGAAACTTGTATGTTTTCCTGTTCCTTGAGATGTCCTCTGTGTGGCCTGGAGCACTGTTACCCTGTCTGCTTACCTTTTTTTAGCCTGATGACCTACTGATTTTCCAGGCAAATTTTTCCTCTCAGTCACAGAGAAAGAGAGCTCCCCAAGGCACATGTACCAGTCTCTTTTCCAAATCAGGGTCCTAATGTGGGTTTCACCAGTAAAATGGGCTTTTCACATCCATAAACCCAGAGATCATGTACTACACAATGTTCAAGAGGAAGTTTATTACTTAAATGAATTAATTTCACTTAATTTGAATGCATTTAAATGAGTGAAGCTGGTAAGAACTAGTTAATCAAATGGTGAGGGGTTTTTTGCATGTTTCTGCTGTTATAGGCATTTCAATACTCTGAAAATAATGACCTCTGGAATTTGCTTGTTGTGTCCCAGTGGATTGCCTGTTTGCTGTGAAAAGGAGATATTACAATATCATTACAATATTCTCAATTAACCTGATTGTAAAATTTTATGACATTCCTGGGAAGCTTGGAGGCCTGAGTGTGTAAAATTAAGGAACTACCCAGTTTTTCTGTTTGCATAAACTGAGCAAAGGATGCCTTTGCAACTGAGGAGGTGAAAAGACATATCTCAATTTCTTAGTGTCTAACACAATATATGTTATCAACTCAGACTTACAGAAAATGTTAGCCCTCCTAACTCAGGCAGTTTTAAAGTGTAAGGGAACCACAACATTGCTAATCATGTCGATTCTTTTCTTAGCTGTTTACTGAAAAAGAGGGTCTCGTGGAAAGAAAAGTATACTGGAGTAAAATACACAGCCATGCTCATTAAACAAATTGGACAGAGCTGTTGGCTATAATTCAAAAGTAATAAATAATTTCAAGTTAACAGGGCCTTCAAATTTTGCTAATACGTTCATGTCACCAGTCCAGCAATATCCTAAACGCTGCAGTTCAATGCAATTACCACCAACTACCACAATATTTTACGAGAATACTCCTGTCAAAATATGGTGCACCCTTTGGCACTCTTGATTTTTTGAGAAGTACTTTACAAGATTTTAATTTCACTATGCTTATTTTGCAAGCTTTCGAGTGCTGCCACATTACTAAAAAGCCATTTTAAGCACATCAGATCTCACAAGGAGGGCATTTCCCTCAGTAATTCATACCTAAATGTTAACGATTGTTCTCTGTTTATGATATTACTAATGACTAAGCCCATATTGTTAGGCTGGGATATGATCAACTTCTATTGCACTTTTGTCCAGAGAACTGACACTACCTTCTAGCTTGAAAATCCCCTTCATTTTCAATACTACATTAGGGGGAAAAAATTAAATCTGCAGCTTCAAGCAAATTATGTTTATGACCAAAAGGAAAAAAATTACAACTCTGCTGAGGATTTGTCCAGACAAGTTAAAGCAGAGGCGTATTGACTTTTCCTAGTGTTTTTTTCCCCCACATCTGCTCCTGAACATGTTTGCTTTAACTTGACAATATTGTCACAGGGGAAGAAGCAGAAACAGTGCCAGAGAAGTGGGCTGGCAATGATGTTTCCGCACAACTGGAATGATTTCCTTGTGAATCACCCATCTCACGAACAAAAGTACCCATCCCCAGTGCGGAAGGTGGAGAGGCAAAAGGAAAGACAAAGTATTCCTTGCTGCTGCCTCTCACAATGGAAACACTTTGTGCTTGTTTTTATCTACTCAGTGACTGCAGGAAAGTGGATTCACTTGCATCATAGGGGGTTTATGTGCTATTCCATTCACACTGTTCATTTTTCATGCCATTGGCACAGGCGAGCTACGCATTGAAAACTTTGGAGAAGACTTCCAAGACTCCCACTGTTCTTATTAGATATTATCTATTAGATATTTATCTATTATTAGATATTTACTGTTGTTAGATTTTTATCTATTATTAAATACCTATTATTAGTAGACATTTAGAATAGAGACTTGACAAGGTAAAGGCCTTGTCAAGCCTCTAAAGGGGAGAAATGATGCCTTAAGTTTTAGCTTTCATATTTTCCAGATTCTCTACTGCATTAGTACATAACTCTGTACTGCATTAGTATATAACTCTGAACTTCATATAAAGTGTTAGCAAGTTCTCTTCACTGTTTAGTTAAAAAAACCAATCTNTTGGAACTAGATGATCCTTAAGGCTGCTTCCAAGTCAATCCATGATTTTATATTGGTTGGAGAATTTGTATTCTCCTACCAAGCTGTCACACATTGCCAATAGAGAGGGAGTGACTGCTTCATCCATCGCAGTCTTTCTACTTCTCGTTCTTCTTTCTACTTCAGTCGTGCAAGGACTGCCCAGTCCCCTTGGTCACATCAGGAAGGCAAAAGCTAAGCACTGCCTCAGACCAAAGCCGACCCTCAGTGATGCCACAAGCCACACTGCTGTGGTGCAGAGCATGCAGTGTGTCCCCTGTTCACAGTGTTAAGAAAGAAACAACTCAACTAGGGCTGTCTTGAAAGGGACATTCATTTATTCAGTGTGCACGCATTATAATGCAGAATTTTGTGGTGAGACATGAAACTTGTATGTTTTCCTGTTCCTTGAGATGTCCTCTGTGTGGCCTGGAGCACTGTTACCCTGTCTGCTTACCTTTTTTTAGCCTGATGACCTACTGATTTTCCAGGCAAATTTTTCCTCTCAGTCACAGAGAAAGAGAGCTCCCCAAGGCACATGTACCAGTCTCTTTTCCAAATCAGGGTCCTAATGTGGGTTTCACCAGTAAAATGGGCTTTTCACATCCATAAACCCAGAGATCATGTACTACACAATGTTCAAGAGGAAGTTTATTACTTAAATGAATTAATTTCACTTAATTTGAATGCATTTAAATGAGTGAAGCTGGTAAGAACTAGTTAATCAAATGGTGAGGGGTTTTTTGCATGTTTCTGCTGTTATAGGCATTTCAATACTCTGAAAATAATGACCTCTGGAATTTGCTTGTTGTGTCCCAGTGGATTGCCTGTTTGCTGTGAAAAGGAGATATTACAATATCATTACAATATTCTCAATTAACCTGATTGTAAAATTTTATGACATTCCTGGGAAGCTTGGAGGCCTGAGTGTGTAAAATTAAGGAACTACCCAGTTTTTCTGTTTGCATAAACTGAGCAAAGGATGCCTTTGCAACTGAGGAGGTGAAAAGACATATCTCAATTTCTTAGTGTCTAACACAATATATGTTATCAACTCAGACTTACAGAAAATGTTAGCCCTCCTAACTCAGGCAGTTTTAAAGTGTAAGGGAACCACAACATTGCTAATCATGTCGATTCTTTTCTTAGCTGTTTACTGAAAAAGAGGGTCTCGTGGAAAGAAAAGTATACTGGAGTAAAATACACAGCCATGCTCATTAAACAAATTGGACAGAGCTGTTGGCTATAATTCAAAAGTAATAAATAATTTCAAGTTAACAGGGCCTTCAAATTTTGCTAATACGTTCATGTCACCAGTCCAGCAATATCCTAAACGCTGCAGTTCAATGCAATTACCACCAACTACCACAATATTTTACGAGAATACTCCTGTCAAAATATGGTGCACCCTTTGGCACTCTTGATTTTTTGAGAAGTACTTTACAAGATTTTAATTTCACTATGCTTATTTTGCAAGCTTTCGAGTGCTGCCACATTACTAAAAAGCCATTTTAAGCACATCAGATCTCACAAGGAGGGCATTTCCCTCAGTAATTCATACCTAAATGTTAACGATTGTTCTCTGTTTATGATATTACTAATGACTAAGCCCATATTGTTAGGCTGGGATATGATCAACTTCTATTGCACTTTTGTCCAGAGAACTGACACTACCTTCTAGCTTGAAAATCCCCTTCATTTTCAATACTACATTAGGGGGAAAAAATTAAATCTGCAGCTTCAAGCAAATTATGTTTATGACCAAAAGGAAAAAAATTACAACTCTGCTGAGGATTTGTCCAGACAAGTTAAAGCAGAGGCGTATTGACTTTTCCTAGTGTTTTTTTCCCCCACATCTGCTCCTGAACATGTTTGCTTTAACTTGACAATATTGTCACAGGGGAAGAAGCAGAAACAGTGCCAGAGAAGTGGGCTGGCAATGATGTTTCCGCACAACTGGAATGATTTCCTTGTGAATCACCCATCTCACGAACAAAAGTACCCATCCCCAGTGCGGAAGGTGGAGAGGCAAAAGGAAAGACAAAGTATTCCTTGCTGCTGCCTCTCACAATGGAAACACTTTGTGCTTGTTTTTATCTACTCAGTGACTGCAGGAAAGTGGATTCACTTGCATCATAGGGGGTTTATGTGCTATTCCATTCACACTGTTCATTTTTCATGCCATTGGCACAGGCGAGCTACGCATTGAAAACTTTGGAGAAGACTTCCAAGACTCCCACTGTTCTTATTAGATATTATCTATTAGATATTTATCTATTATTAGATATTTACTGTTGTTAGATTTTTATCTATTATTAAATACCTATTATTAGTAGACATTTAGAATAGAGACTTGACAAGGTAAAGGCCTTGTCAAGCCTCTAAAGGGGAGAAATGATGCCTTAAGTTTTAGCTTTCATATTTTCCAGATTCTCTACTGCATTAGTACATAACTCTGTACTGCATTAGTATATAACTCTGAACTTCATATAAAGTGTTAGCAAGTTCTCTTCACTGTTTAGTTAAAAAAACCAATCTTTTTCCAGCCTGAGAATAAAGGACACTGTTGCAGCTTCAGGCCCAAAAAGTATAAACAGCAGCAAATTGAGGAGAGCAATCTGGGGGGATGGGACTTCACAACCTGAAGCTGTAATTGGACAATTAACCTCAATATGTAAATGGGCCAAAACTTATTAAAGTGTGAAAACCCATTACATGATGTCCATTTTGGGTCCGTCTTGGGTGGAGCCATGGCTGGGCTCTTGTACTGCCCAAGGTGTATCCTTTAAAGGCCTTTTTACTAAATACCTACTTTATTCCTTTAACGCTGCCTAGCCTCTGTTCTAGCCTCTCTAGACATCACATGCACATCAGTCTTTCAGTTGTTCAGTAAGGAAACTCCCCAGAAGGGTTGTTTCCTGGTTATACCTCTAATGGCTCTGGTCCTGGAACAGCAGGAAAAGTGCAGGCATGATGCTTCATGGATCTTTTCTCTCACCCTGTATTCCCCTTCCCATTTGTCCTCTACAGCTCCCTGGTGCCCTGAGATCATAGCAGTGCTGAAGCAAAGACTTTGTGTTTGGCTTGGTGTAAGAAACAGAATATATTTTTGAGAAGCAGAGAATTTGTCTTGTAGACGGCATTTTCGACTCCAAGCCTTCAACTCATCACTAAATGCTGGTGGTAGGCAGGAAAGGGAAGATGATGGTCTAGAGGTTGAAGCTGCAGTTTTGGATAATTATACAATCTGTCCTGCAGCGTGCAACTGTCACTTCATCAGCAGCATGGCAGAGAGGGGATGAGGAATCAGAAAATTAATTCATTCATTACAGACTATCAGCTAAGTTGCAAAATCCTCCACAAATAATATGTGGATTTGGTACTGGACTGTTCTTCAGCACCGTCGTGTACTGCCAGTCTAGCACAAGCCCTTTGTGCATGCATTCTTGCAGGAGATAGAATTAAAAATCCAGAAATTCCACACAAATATTTTTAAGTTTTTCTTGAATTAAACAGTCACTGAATTAAAAAAAATTGCATTATTGCAGACATGTTTTTGTTAAGACAAACTATGTAACACTGTAACAACAATATCTGTTTTCTATCCCAAAAATTGGAAAGTGTTTAAAAAAAAAAAGCTTAAAAAGATAACAAAAATCATTTAAGCCACAACCAAAACCTAGAAAAGATTCCTGTTAACACTGGTCAACATGGAATTGTTTCCCAAGAAGGTCTGGCTAGAGGGCTTGGTTGAACAAAGGAATGAAAGAAAAAGGGTAATCTATAAACTAATATATAAATAGCAGAACAGAACATCAGATGTTCTTGTGGATAGCCCACAGTGTCTAGGGTGGTCTTAATGCTTGAAAAAATATTATAGAAGTAGACCACTCTGTAATCTAAAGCAAACAGGAACCAAGATTTTTGCTGTCTTCCATAGAACAATTATTGGAATGTTTCTTACATAAGAATAGAACTATTAAGAAAGAAGCAAAAAATTTTAGAAATAAGTCAGTAGGCAGCTTTTGAATTTTTTTTGCATATATTTGCTGGAGTATACCCATGTGGATAGGTAGTTGAATTGAAATATTTGATTCAGTGTGTTGAGCTCAGATGTTCCTCTTAAATTGTCATTGAGAGACTACCAAGCCTTGCACAGTCCATTGGTTACTAACTGCTGCTTGTGCTGTTGTGTGTGGGCACCCGTGGTAGAGCTAGAAGTAGTCTCAGGAGCATCAATAATTACAGAGCCCTGGAAGCAGCAGTAAGGGACTCTGGAGCACAAGTAGTGTTTTCATTGATTCTCACAGCCAAGGGAAGGTGTTTGAAAGGGCCAGTCAGGTCTGGTAAATCAACAAATGGTTACAGGCTGGTACCACAGTTAGGGTTTCAGCTTCTTGGACCACATGACTCACCTTGAGAAACTGAGTGTACTGAGGGCTGATGGAGTCTTGTCTGTCAAAGAAGGGGAAGAGCGTCTTCAGCCATAGCCTTGCCAGGCTGGTGAAGATGACTTTAAATTCAAGGTGTCAGGAGAGGGGAATCTTAGTCCCTCTTAGTCTTTCCAGTCTGATCAAGTCAACAAGAGATGCCCAGAGCTTGGAGTGGGTCAGGAGGAGAATGCGTGAAAAGTCACGATGGAATTCGTGACACTCCGGCCAGTAAATCGGCTTCATCGGGGACTGAACTTAAATGCCTTTGTGCCAGCACACACATCACAGGGAAGGAACAAGAGGAGATGGAGATGGGCTAACAGGCACCACAGAGTGCGGTGCTTCCTAGCAAGGTGGTTCCTGTGACTCAAGCGGTTACAGACTCTTTTGAAAACAGGCAGGAGAGACAAGGAAAGAGTGTTGCTCTCTGTTCCAGAACATGCTGAACGGGATGGAGTTCTGCCCTGGGATGGATGAGGAGCCAGCTGAGAGCTCATGGATCTGGATTAAAGCAGGGGCCTGCTACAGGCTGCCTGACCAGGAGCATTGAGCAGATGGGTCCCTCTTCAGACAGATGGGCAATTCAACTATCTTAATTCTTTTGGAAAACATAGAGTGCAAGCAGACCAAGAGGTTCCTGAATTGTGTTGATGATAGCTTTCTTCTCCAACCATCAGAGGAGCCAACAAGGAGAGATGATATGCTAGATCTTCTTCTCAACAACAAGGAGGATTCGGTGTGGAATGTGAAGGCCACTGGGAGCTTTGGCTGGATCCTGACGGTGTCAGGAAGGATGCACGTCAAGCTAATACTCTAGACTTCAGGAGAGCAGATGCTGGCCTCCTCATGGATCCACTTGGTAGAGTATCATAGGAAAAAGATCTGGAGGGAAAACACACCCAAGAAAGCTGGTTATGATTAAAACATTGCCCTCTCCAAGGGCAAGGAGCAAGATAAGTTTATACTTCTGAGTGAGCAAGAAAGCAAAGGGGCTGGGAGGCTTTCATAAATAAGCAAGGAGCTTCTGGCAAAACTCAAACAGAAGAACAAAGTTTACAGATTCTGGAAAAAGGGACCAGCCACTTGGTAAGAATACTGGAATTATATCAGAGCATAGGTGTGCTAAGGTTCATTTGGAACCGAATCTAGCAAGGGATGTCAAAGACAACAAGGAGCACTTCTTTAAGTACATCAGAAGCAACAGGAAGACTTGGGAAAATGGAGGCCCACTGCTGAATGAGGTGGGTGCTCTTGCGATGAAGGATATAGTGAAGACAGTTACTCTGTGCCCACTTTGCTTCTCTCTTTACTGCTAATGCCTGTCCTTAGGAATTCCAGTCCCCGGAGGCAAGAGAGAAAGTCTGGAATAAGGACTACTTCCCTGTGGTAAAGGAGGATTGTTTTAGAGATCATAAGCAAATTCGAAACCCACAGATCCATGACATCTGATAGAATGCACCTGTGAATACTGAAGAAGTTTGCAAGTGTTAATCCAATCTCCATCATTTTTGAAAGGTCATGGAAAACATGACAGATCCCCAAGGACTGGAGAAAAGCCAGTGTCACTCCAATCTGTCGAAAAGGGCAAGAAGGAGGACCCAGGAAATGAGTCAGCCTCATCTCCATCCCTGGAAAACTGATGAAACAGTTCATCCTGGAGGTCATCGCTAAGAATATGGATGAAAAGAAGGTTATCAAGACTAACCAGATTCACCAAGGTGGAATCATGCTTGACCAATCTGATAGCCTTCTGTGGTAGGATGACTAGCTAAGGAGAGAAGAGGAGAGCGGTGATTGTTAGCCTTGACTTCAGCAAGCCTTGACACTGTTTCCTACATGCTCATAGGTAGCTCAGGAAGTGNCCAGCAGATGGCTGATGAGAAGATCAGAGCATCTCTCTTATGAGGAAAGGCTGAGGGAGCTGGGCCTGTTCAGCCTTGAGAAGAGAATGACTGAGAGGGGACCTTATCAGTGCATACAAGTATCTGAAGGAAGGGTGTCAGAGGATGGAGCCAGACTCTGCCTGGTGGTGCCCAGCAACAAGGCAATGACCAGTGGGCACAGACTGAAACACAAGAAGTTCTATACGAAGATGAGGAAAACCTTCTTTGTTTTGGGAGTGACAGAGCACTGGAACAGACTCCTGGGGGAGGTTGATGCATATCCTTCTCTGCAGATGTTCAAAACCCACCTGGATGTGATCCTGGGCAATCTGCTTTAGCAGGGTGTTGGACTAAAATATCTGCAAAGGTCCCTTCCTATCCCAATGATTTCATGGTTCTGTGATTCTGTGAAATGTTGTAAGAGCACTCTCTTTCTTCTATAGTAATTTTTAGTAGCTTGAAACAAAAACATTTTTTCAATTTTTATCCACCCATGTAAGTGTTTTCTAACATGCTTTTTTTCAAATGCACATCTGATGGCATCAGGCACATGGTTTGATTTTGTCTTTACTTTTAACAAGAGGATAATCAAAGCATTTGTTCTTAAGTCAGCTTTGGTGTATATGCTTTGTGTATGTAAACAGACAGGAGAAGCAGAAATTCTTAGCTGGATTTCCTAAATCCAAAAATCTATGAATAACAATTTGCCAGCGAAATTTTGTTTTGCAAAGCTTTTGATATGAGTTCTGATGCAATACGCTGATGTTGAAGCGTCTGGGTGAAAAAAAAGATTTTAATCCTGAAGCAGCAGAGGGAGCTATGCCGACACAATTAGCTGCATTCCCGGGCTTCTGCAACTGTGAATGGAGACTTTCGTTTGTATGCTGCCTTTTCCTGACGTCTGTGGAGATTAATGTGTTCAGAATATACTGAACTGTGATACCAGCCTCAGGGGACAGGTAGTCTGAGAGTTAAGCAACAAGATGAGAAAATAAAGCAGGACAAAACATTCAAATGCTCTTAGTTACTAAAACACCTAAAAGACCTTGCAGTTCAGTGGGATGCATGCTTTTCAGGAACTGTGACATTTTTGGAAATAACATTTTTATTTCAAGAATGTGGGGAATTCCATTCATTACTTTGGGAGCCCAGACTGGCCTTTTAACCATCACCTACATCTTCCTACATCTTCATCTTGACAATGGCACCAAGTCACAAAGCTTTTTGCCATCTCCTCAAAACATATATTCTGCTGACTGCTCTGAGGTGTAAGCATACATTGAAAGCAGGACACACGCTTAAACACATGGCAGAAAAAAGAAAGAGCTCAACTGCTTATACTTAAGCATATGTCCAAGCCTTTTATAATTCTCCTTGAAAAGATTCACTTGTAAGCTTGTTAATGAGAAGTGTTAAATCCTTTGGGAGTGAAATATCTGGTAAAGCTTTTACGTTTTACAAACAGCCACATGGACTCTTTACACATGTTGTATGACTTTAAATGCGTGCACCAGTATCTGTGTGTGGATTTGTACATGTATTAAAAAAATTCTCATGAAGCTATGTAACAACATACATACACCTCTTACTACCTTACCTCCTACCTACCCCCTATTGACCCTGCAATCTCAAGGTCAGCAATCACCAAGGGAAATATGTAAATGCAAAAACAAACAATGTCTCAGAGGTCACCACAGAGTCTTTGGTTCAATAGAGTGAGATTGACCAAAGCAAAGAAAAAACAAAGAAAAAAAACCAA
>VWZV01005341.1:0-16736 GCA_013397155.1 Irena cyanogastra | reverse complement strand
CACAAAAAAAACAAAAAAAAAAAAAAAACACAGAAACGAAATAAAAAACAACAACAACCCCAACCAAAAGGAAAAAAAAATATCCACTTCTGCACACTGGTTGTCAGCTGCCACAGCTGAGTACTAGCCCTAGTGGAACCACTAAAGGTAGACTGGTTTCCAACCCCAAAGCAGAACTGCTCACAAATCTAACTTGTGCAAACCAGCACAATGATCTGGGATTACTGTTGCCTAGCAGGAAAATCCCCCGAGCTTAGGTGATGCTCAGATCTACTTACAGTTCAAGGATAGTTATGGGGATGCTGGGTACTTGCTTGCTTAACTCACAGCTACCGGCTAGGCAACGGGAGAGGAGGAGGAGGAAAAGCTACGCACAGTCTTCATTACTGACATGACAAGCGCTTCCCACGAGAAGGCTAAACAACGCGTATGGCTTTGCGCAGCGGAAAGGACGGCGAAAAGGAGGAAAAGCTCGTCGAGCAGGAAAAACAAATGCACTATGAGCCACACCACCCCAGACAGCTCCTCCTGGAGTCCTCCAGCTGCGGTCCTGGGCCCCCGACACTCCCGGTACCCACCTGCGCCTCCTCCCGCCCCTTCCCCGCCACCTTGGCTCCGGGCCTTCTCCTTCCTCCCCGGGCAGAGGAGCCCCGCCGGCTCCCGCAGCCCGGCCCCGCCGCTCCCCTGTCAACCACGGCCGGCCCGAACAGCTGGCGGGGGCCGGTGGCGCAGAACCGCGGCCACACGGCCTGGCCGCCCCGGCCCGGCCCAGAAACGGCCGGAAGCCGGCGGGAAGGAGCGTGTCAGCCCTGCCCGGTCCCCCCAGCCGGCCCCAGACAGCTCTTACCTAGGCAGACGCGGAGGGCGCCGGGGACATCAACATGGGGCCTCCACCACCAGCGCCGCGCAGCTCCGCCCGTCCGCTCGCGTCACTTCCAGCCCGGCCCTGCCCGCACGGGGCGGGCCCGGACACGGATCCGGTTGGGGACCGGAGAGGGCCCGGTAGTCTCTGTCTCCCACAGGCACACGCCCTCGGTGGGGATCGGGGGTGCGGTATGGCGCTGTACGCCGCGTGTGCCTGACCGGGCTGCTCTTACCTCTGTGCAGCGCTCCCACGGTGCCCTCCTGTTTTGTCCGCGATTACAACACCACCTCTGTCGCACCCACTTACCAAGAATTAATCATCTCTTCTTCCGTCCCACGTCAAGACACAGGCGTGCTGTCACCCTGTAGGTCACCGTTAATCTGCCAGCCTTTGCAGGTCTTCCCTGGGCAACGGAGGGGTGAGATAAGAGCGACTGTAAGCGCTTACACAGGGTTCTGCCTGGGTACCTTGGCGGATCTCCATGAAAGGGTGTTACATCACACCCAACACCGACTCAGAGAACCAGGGAAGCTCAGAATCATTTAGGTTGGAAAAGACCTTTGAGCTCATTGCGTCCAGCTTTTGAGCAATCACCGCTTTGTCAACTAGACCGTGGCACGTCGTTTCTTGAACACTCTAGGGGGTGGTGACTCCACCACCTTAATCACTTGGGTTGCCACACGTTTATACAGGACTAATACGTTTTCTCCCATCTGATAGTTCTAAAACAATCTGGATTTAAATGGTTTGGGCATTAAGGCTTTTCTGACTATGCTCGCAACTATTTCACAGACTACACTCAATTTTCATCCAAAAGCAGCTCATAGAGCACTGGCCAGAGTCACGGTGCTGAGTAACAGCAACCAGTGATGAGTACGCAGGATTTGTCCCAACGCACCCAGTGTTGGTTGCCACTACAAACTGTCTTCAAGATCATCTTAAATTCTTTGCTGCTACCATTTCTTACACGTTTTCATGTGTATTTTAAACAAACAGGTTGTGTGGAGAGACATAAGTGTTATTATAAATAATATGATTAATGATTCGAGTTATTGAGTTAGGTTTCTCACAAGTTCACCTGTTTTTTTCATGGTCAATCCTAACAGAAATGAAACTAAGCTGGAGCATAGAAAGGGTATTTAAGTAATTACGGTTATTCATTGTACTTGCATTTTTGTTTCTGAAAACAGTCTTAAGGTGTGTCACAGATTACTAAGTTATCCTTTGACTTGTAGCCACAATAAATAATCTCTTATATCATCCATACATTCCATGTTTCCCTGGAAAGCAATAAATTCCCTGCATAGTAGTAACTGATCATTTTAGAAGACACAAGAAGTGTACGTAGAGCAATCTCTCCTGTAAGACCAGACAAACTTCTGTAGTGGAAAATGAAACCAGTATCTTGTTCAGCAATAAATATTTGTAAGGAGGTAGGAAGAGCTATTGCTTCTTATCTTAGTCCTCCGTTTCTTCTCCTTGCTGCTCTTTGCTGTGTATGATGTGATAAAGGGCTGTTAAGAGTCACAAGACTGTTCTCGTGTGGGCTGGAATTTAGGAAGATCTCGGGGTTTGCAGTCACCAGCTGGGAAATATCAGCGTTGGTGAGACTAAGTAGTTTTGCTCTCATTTGAAGCCATTGTAATGAAGGTTTCTGGGAATCTGATGGGAAATCTGAAATAAAGATTATCTTCTGGAGCTAACAAAATTTTTACAAGTGAATGCCTGGAAAAGCAAACAAACAACCCACCTGTTTCCTAATTTTTGAAAAAATACTTCTCCCCAGTTCTGAGTTCTTTAAGAAACTTGAGATGTTTCCATGTTCAATTAATAGATGTTCATTCAGTCAATAAAAGTAGTTATGGTTTACTCATAATTCAATATTCAGTTACTATTTCTATTGCTTAATGCGTCTGGAAGTGGTAAAAAAACTACATACGCTGGTATTCACATGAACAGTGTAAATATTAGGACAAATAAATCAAGAATTATCTTGTCTTTTCTTGTACTTATATCCACAATTTTCAGGAAAATGTATTTTTAAACTTCTAAAATCACTAACTTAACTACATAATTGTGGTTATAATATATATATAATATTAAACTATTTCTGACTAAAATAAATGTGTGGTTTAATGTGTTCTTGTGTATGCTTTTTATGCTAGATTTAGATGCCAATCTCATCCCTCTAGAACTTGTAGATATTTTACAGAAAGATGCTGCAGAACCTTTTCTAGTTTTTTTGTTGCCCCATCAAGAAATGAAGTACTTGACCAAAAAGGACAAGTGGTGCACAGTGATCCCAGAATCAACAATCAATATCTTTGTACAAAGATCTGAATCAAGAAAAATGTGACTGGAACTGGTGATACTTGCAATTGGCTGAAAAGTAATGGTTGAGTGCCTTGATAATTTGCTGAAGAATTTGCTAGACAGATACTATTTCCTGGAATTCATTCGTGTGGTATAAATGGGAAACTTGCTCTTGAGCAGAAAGAAAACAAAACAAAAAAAAAAAAAAAAAAGGCTCCAACACTTGCTTACATTCTCCGCAAAATATTAAAATATTTAAAACAAAAGAAAAAGGTTGATATCAGCATTTCTAACAAAACCTTACTCTTGTGAGATTCTCTTAACACTAACACACTAATTAGAAAAGCTTATTACAGGTATGGCAACAATAACCCTATTCCTTCTGGCTTGATTTTCATCTTTCCAACTCCACTGATTTCAGTAACAGGAAACTGGTTTTGTTCAAGCCAGTATTTTACCATAAGTGGTATGGTTTTCCTGTGTACCAGAATGTAGTTTAAACACATGGTATCAATGTTTAGCCAGTATTTGTGCATATTTAAAATAAAAAGAAACTTCAAATGTTAAGTATTTTTTAATGATACTATATATATATACATATATATATATTATATATAATCAAAACCATGTTTGTTAGAAGGGATGCCCAGAGCAGCTCAAAGGAGCATGTTGCCCAGTCACATTTCAAATGTCTCCACGGATGGAGACATTCCACTGTCACCCAAAGAACCTCTTTCAGTGATTGAAAACATTCATTATGGAAAAGTTTCTTTGTATCAATTTCCCATGTTCCAGTTTCGTCTCTTGTCCTGCTCTTTCACTGTGCACCTCTGAAGAGAATTCTTTTCCATCTTTTCTACACCCTCTGCTTAGCTGGTTGTAGATAGCAATAGGCCCTGAGGCCTTTTCTTCTGCAGGCTGAAAAAAAATCCCTGTTCTCTCTTTTTTTGTGTCTATATGCACAATCTCCAAGGAATTTATGTCAAATACATTCCATCAGGGTATTGACTTGGAAATAAAAAGCTGGCAGAATCCTTTTTTAAGGGTCTTTATTTATGAAGTGCATAAATATGAGGACAAATATACAATGGCAAATTATAATTGTGGTTGCAATAGAAATATTAAATAAAGTAAAAAGTGTGTGTAAATTCAGTAACTGGATTTGAACATTACTAGATTCCAAAGAATTTTGAAATTTGGTTTAGGATACAAAAATTTCCCTGCTTTGTGATTATACTGAGAGTTTACCAGGATGAGACTAGTCCCTCCTCAGGCATGAGGTGAATGAGGAACCAAAACTGTAATAATGAGGAATAAAAACATGCAGTTAACCAGAATTGCCAAAGGAAATAGGGAGCAATTACAGACTCCCAGGGAACAGAGTCTTGGGTGTTTGCAAAACATTGTTTTTATAACTACATTATCGTCTTCAACCTGTGAGCTCCTTTAGTAATTTAGAGCCTTGAAATTAAAAATAGATCCCTGTCACATCTGTTTAAGCTTGGATATATGCAAATTTTTATTCAGATCCAGAGCCTAACATTTTTTTTCTTTCATTTGTTTACTTTCTGTATTACTGTAGTCTGAACCAAACCCATGATGAGTTTTTGAACCATCCCTGAATGCCTCCCCTCTGAGGCTCATCTTTGTTTTGTGCAAGTGACAGAAAAATTATTTATTTCTAGGTTTTATTACCAGAGACAGATACTTGATGTTGTGGATATTCAATCTATTGTCATGACATGATGATATTGATGACGTGTGGTAAGGAAATGCTCCAGTTCTAATAATTTTATTTCATTTTGTTTTCACTCCTATTTCAACACTTCCAAGTTTTAAAAGTATGGGCCATGTGAAATGTAAAATATAGATATTGATGTCACTAATCGGAAGCTCTTTGTGGTCATGTTGTAAAGCACACAACTTCTTTAAGATCATGTTACAGAAAGCTATTAACTATACTTTAAAACAGTTAAATAGTTATAAATAATGTTTCATGTTATGGCTGACAACACTGAATTGCCCAGCATTTAAGGGAACCTAATCACAGGGCATGCAGTCTTGGCCTTCCAGTAAGATGGTGTGGCAAAACTTTGGAACATATTAGAAATCCCATACTATTGCTAACATTTCCTATTAAGTAGAAAGTTTCTCACTGTGTACTTTGGATTTCTTTTCCAACACTTAATTGCAGCTGATGAAGAAAAGCTATTCAAAAGCTGCCAGGATTTTTAAATCTGTAGAGTGAGATTGATGAAATTTGTGGGTTTTCCCAAAAGAGAATAGGTGAGAGCAGACATGTAAATTTTGTATGGGTGTGCATGTATGTGTGTGACAGAGGAGAGAGCAGGAGCTTACTTGTAAGGTGTGAGACTTGGCAGCACTGCACTGTACAATGGGCACAAGAAACCGCACGTCTGTAAATGACTGCATTTGAATTGCTGTTACTTCACTGTTGGGTTACGGTATTGTTAAAGTGAAAAGGAATGTTTTTAATAAATGCAAATAATGAATTAAATGCTTGCACATACTGAGGCTTTACCCTCTGGTGTGTAATTAATATATGTGCACTGGAGACCCAGGTCTGGGGGAGTGTTTCATTTCTTATTTATGATGTTTGCAAGGGGGTTTTTTCCCTCCAGCATACCTCTTACTGGCATACACAGAACAGCATGTAAATGACCACTGAGTAGGTGTCACTGAAATCTTAGCAGATATAGAACAGGTAAATACCTTTGTTTGGTATGCTTTAGTAGATTTACTGTTTCTCTCAGCCTTTTATCTTTTCTATCTGAACGTAATAGGAAGCTCCCAAATGACCAACATTTTGTTTTCAGAGGCAGGAAAACTGCATGTGGCAAGAAACAAACAAGCAATGAGATTTAAAAGCTCTTGTACCTTGGAGTGCAGCACTTAAACCTGAGGGACTGAAAGTAGAAAGGCACTTTCCACAGCAGCCTACAGCATGCTTCTTGCATCCCCTTCTGGGTCGCCCTCCAGCACTGGCTGCCACCACTGACAGAGCACAGGAATGTGTGTATACTGTATCTGCATGAACCTTGGCAGCTTTCCTATTTTCTCATAATAGTTTATGTTTTTCTGAAAGGATCTAAAGATGTCTGTGTCCTCATACTAATGCTGTCTCCAGCATCTTTAGCCTGGCTCAGGCAGTTGTTGTGTCCCCACCATTATACTGGTTTTTCTTGCTCCTTGGTTCCCTGAGCAGCTGTGCTCAAACTGGGGGGCTTGGTGCAGCTTCACAGTTTCCTGCTGAGACCGCTACCACCTGAGTGATGCAGGAATTCTTTGTCAGCCTTGACTTGGCATTAAAGAAAAGGGCAGCTGGGTCATGCAGTGCACTTGTGAGAGGCTGAGCCTGGCCTGGGTCTCAACACAGAGATCATTTTGCTTTCCCCATAGCCCTTCATTCAGCTTGGAGATGGGTCTAGAGCTCTGGTGTAGTTATTTGTACAGAAAACTTCTCTGTCAACAGATCTTGAGTCTCACCTTCTCCTACTGCTTGAGTTCTGAAACTCTTTACATTATGAGTTCTTAAATTCTATGAAAAAAATAATGACCATATTGGTGCATACATTACATAAAATGAATTACTAAGAAACACAGTGCTAAAATGAAAATTTGTCTTTAATCCCCCCCCAATTATTTATTATTCTATTGTGTCTATTAACATTGTACAGTGAAGAATGTGTTGGATTTGCTATGCAAATTTACATACAGAAAGTAATGTCACCTTTCTGGTGTTATTTGATCAGCATCATTCAGAAATGCAAATATATTTTAATCACAAAACTTTCATACCTCTTCTTATTTCACAAATTAATTTCCTTGTATAAGGAGTATTTTTAAAAGGCAGAATACTGTAGAGCTTACATTTCTAGAACTTTCTACAAAAAGAGACGTATTTATTAAATGGCTCTCCCTTTTGCTAATAAATATTTTACATTATATTGTAGGCAAGTTAGCATACTTTGTTGTCCAAAGTGCGGTTGCATGTTGTTGTGTCTTGGAACTGGAAACTTTCAATCAAAATAAAATTTACATCATTAATATGGGTAACAACTCTTTTGAAACCACAGTAAGGTTACAGCCATGACATATGGCTTTAGTTCACTACATGGCAAAAGATCTGTTGGGCCTGTAATAAGTGTTTTGTACACAAACACCATGGTAAAAATCTGGTTTTATAGTGTTTATTTCCATTATCTTTGCTAGGATATGTCAGTGGGCAACATTTAGTCTGCATATCTGCATATTTTGAATATACCGTGTCTGTGCTGAAGGAGACTTTTTGAGGCTCTATGAAACTGCCTGCTTAGATGCTACCACTGTGTCAGCAGTATCTGTTACTTATACAGCCTGTAACTAGTGCAACTTTTCCATAAAATTGGGTGACAGATGTATGAGTCTGAAAAACACTGTTATCTTACCAGATTTGAGACCTTCACCCATCATAATCCACACATTGATATCTTTATTTAGCATTCCCAGAATCCAGGCATTTTTCTGCCTGATAGAAGAGATGCCAAAAGCAAATTCATTCTGTAGTTCTCTCTGTCCTTCCCAGACCTTTGTTGACTTGTGTTCCCCGTTCTGCCGCAATTAGTCAACTGCCAAGGGAGAATTCATTGAATATTCTTTCTAGTTGTTTCCTAAATTAAAATACAGTTAGTCTTAGTTTTTGTCACATTAATCACAGGTCTGCTGGGGCCAAATCAACCAGTCAGTTGGGAGTTTGCACAAGCTTTCAAGTGGGATGGATTTTCTTTCACAGAAGAGCAAAAAAATCTTATGAATTGTACCCCTTGCATGTCTAACATCACCCTGACTTTCCATTTACAAATTGCTTTTTGGTCATTTCACACTCAATATTTCACTTAGAAATCATTTATATCACAACTGTACTCGGCCTTCAGTATTATTAGGTAGCATGGAATATATTCAGTGATGGTATGAAAGTTATTTCCAATAGGGCTTATGAAGAACAGCTGAGCAAGTACGACCTCCTGACCTCAAAGTGTTTGTTTACTGGGAACTATACTCCAGTTCTCTACATTTAATCTGTCTTGGACCAAGCTGACATTCCCCTACTAGATTTATTGTATCTCTAGAGACTATGAGAAATACAACATTGTCACTGTTTATCTAATAAGATGATAATAGGATTATATTAGTCTAGTGATAATGGTACATTTATTTTCATTTTTTAATAGTAACAAACCGAAGTTTGATTTCATGTTTAGTGAAGCTGATGTGTTACTAGGGAAAAAAAAACATTCAAAAAGTACTTTTCTTTCAAACAAATCAGTAATGGAAAATATTTCTTATTCCATCTTAATTGTAAATCAAAGCATTGGTTTGTGTATATGAGTAGGCACGCTATGTCAATTTTACAGAAATTATAATAATGAGAAAAACTGGCTCAGAAAACTGGGTTTCCTATATCAACAGCTCTGGATTTTGGAAGCTTGTCATGATGCTTTTTCTTGTGCATCTTTTCCTAGAATTTATAAGCTATCAAAAGGCAGGCACAACAGACCAAATTAGCATTTCAATTATACTTAGTTATAATCAAGGTGTCCAGGGTAAATTCATTTCTTATTAGTGCTGGTAGCTCTTAAGACAACAAAAATCACATTATTTTTAAAATTCAGCATGGAAATGCATTAATATATAACAGAAATTTAAACCAAAATTAATAATAAACAAACTGTTCCATGTATATGCATTGTCTGTGGTGGGATTATAGGGCTATATTTAAAACAAAGGTGCAATTTGTATTTAAAACACTTAAATGTTACATAGAGTGAATTAATTTTAAATTTCCAGTAGGGCCAAAGTGTAGAAAATAAGTTGGTTCTTTAATGTTGATTTATATTACTTTAGTAACAGTGTCACTTTATCAGAAGTTAATTAACTGGTCTCTTGATCTGCAGTGGGTTATGCTCTGGGTACAATTTCTTCTACCAAGCCAGTGGTGTGGAATGCACCTTGCTCCTTCAGGGACCTTATGTTGCTTCCTCTAAAATCAGGAACAAACTCTAAAGAATGTTGATAGGAGCAGGATGACCTCCCACTGGGTGAAGTCAAGGCTTTGCTCAGGAGCATGCCATATAAAGACAATCTTTCTCAAGCAATGTGGTTTCTTACACTGTGGTGTAGGAAAACCCAAGGACTGAGTTACTGCCAGGTTTCCTCTTTCTATTTCATAAGGAGGTTAGTTCAGGATTTTATCAGACTAATGTGAGGTTGATGCTTTTAGCCTGGTACACATATGTTGGTTGGAAAAAACCTATTTTTTCAGTGTTTTATATGCATGCATCTTTTCCTGGGAAACAATTACTTAATCCTTACTCAGACTCCTTAGGTTTGAGATCAATGTACCATGTAGCTTTTCCACGTTGCTTTTCGCAGTTGCCCTACTATGTTCACTTTCTTTTGCTACATCAGTACCCAGTAACTGGCAGAAGGGCATTGAGTGACTGTTTTGTACAATTCCCACACAGATCAGTATGTTCTATATGTAGTGCATTGCAGGTAGAAGTAAAAATAAAATCACTATGAGTGATACCAAATATTTATCATACGTAGCAATACTTCTTTTGGATTTTGTTTCCTTCTTCAGCTGCTTTTACAGAATCTGCCCATCTAAATCTGAACCAAAGTCATTATCCCCTTTGCATTTCTGTCATGTGGAAGAAGCTTGTGAAAGAAGGTATTTAATAAACACTGCTAGATTCTAAATCCATCAGAAATGCTAAACATATCTTTCAGTTAAAACACAAAAATGAAACCAATCCGAAATTGCTATGGGATGCTCTACTGGTAATTTACACTTTAACATTTTTGTGTCGGTTCTCCAGTTCTTCTGTCAGTTTCTTGTGTCTATTCATGGTACAACATATATGCAGTCACCCACATAAAACATCCTACTTATCTGTAAAACACAGTAGCAGTTGAAGTTGCTCATAATCAGAACTGCAACACATTCCTTTTAGCAAAATGCTTTTTGCTTTTTAGCAAAAAAAAGAAGACTAGTTCTTTGAGTGAAATCTTTTCAGGGACTTTGAAAAATTCACACTATGTTCCATGAAATTCAGCTAGATAAAGGGATTTTGGAAAATTCACACTATGTTCCATGAAATTCAGCTAGATAAAGTGTCTCTATTACATCCTCCTTGTGTGAGAATTTGAATGGGACAATTGAATTCTTCTAGGAAATAGGTACTTGGATCTTTTCAGCTAGCTCTCCAGGAAACTCAGTCAGCACAGTCTAGCCTAAACATCCTAATGTGATTTATCAGAGCTAAAAAGAGGACAAAAACTCTTGTGCTTAACTGACCTTGGCATCAATTAGTACAAATAAGTATTGCTACCCTGTGGTAGCCTGCCCATTCTAACATTCACCTGATGTCCCAGTGAGATGCAACTGCTTTCCAAACTATGGTAAAAATGCTTCTGATAAAACAGACACTACACCTTCATACCAAAACAAAGTTTCTGTGCTCCCCCAGGGCACTGCATTCCCACAGAAGCCTGGAATTTGTGTCACCTTTGGAATATGCAATATTCCAAACTTCGCACATGTTTAGTTCAAGGTTGATTACTGAAATGCATACTACTGCAGGATATATCAAATGATTCAGCAAGAAGTAAAGCGGGTCCAGTTACACAAGAGCTTTTTTCCTGGAGGCAAAAATAACCACTCGCATCGCTGCTTGTGCATTCCAGTTTGTTATCTAACAAAATGTGCACAGCTAAGAAATGAATGCTGCCCTGAGAATCCCAACTCAAATATTTACAAATGTGAAGAATGTTATATTCTGTTGGACCCAAGGTCCCTCTAGCCTAGTAGTCTGTCTCCAGAAATGACCAGTCAGAGAGAAAATACTTTGGGATATTTCTCTGGAATGCTTTCCCAGCTCCAACTATTTGCAGCTTGGGCCTTCCTGAGCAGCTACATTGTGCTTTGATCGCATTTTCAAATATTATAACAGCTCTCTGATGCAGAAAAATAAATGCAACAGATACAAGATGAAAGGTTAGAAGGAGGAATGGAACACTGTAGATTTGGCTACCAAATCATTTTGATTCAAGTTTCAAATGTACAGTTGCATCCACTGTAATTTCTTTTGGCTGCACTAAGTAATGTTAACACTGAATTTAAATATCACTCTGCAATGAGGGTCCCATTTTACAAGCATCCTATGCTTATAACTCTTGCTAAATTCAGTGGAAATGTAGTTATCAGCCCAGACTATAAAACCTGATGTCCTGAAAAGGATGTCTCCCAAAAATAAGGGAAAACAAAAAAAACACAAGCCAAACCAACCCCCCCCAAAAACTCCACCACAAAACAAAGCAAAAACAAAAAAAAAAAAAAAAACCCTCTCAGCAAATATAATTATTTCATGCCAATGAAGTTAAAGTCAGGGGCAGGCTCTGAAATGAATCTAGATACTCTTAACATATTTTGGCACAGTGTATATATTTCACTTTGCTTTCAGAAGTTCCCTATTATTATACTTCATTATTAAGGGAAAAAAGAATTTTAAATGTAAGAAAACTGACAAAAAATACTATAAATATTCTGTGTTCTTAGGGTTGTGGGCTTTTTAAAATTCTTTGTCTTGTCCTTTTATATTGAGACCTTTAAAGAAAAAAAAAGATGGCCATATTTTCAACACTAAGAATGAAAGGAGTAGCCTTCTTTACATTTTTTTCTGTTTATTTACATGTTTGATTACATTTCTTTACATGTTCCATAACTTAAAGGGCACCATGTACCAACACTTAGAAAACTACCTACCTATTAATGTAGAATAGCAGCTGCTTTCTGTATTACGAATGCTCTGACAAGTTCTCATGTTTTAATATCCATGTTCCAATACCACAAATCATGATGTACACCTAAGGTATACACATACTGCTTGCAGGGTAAGAAAATGATTCTCAGTCACTTAAACACAAAGATCTAGATTCACTGTGTCACTAAGCATTATTTGAGTACTATATAAGTAAATATACACATTTTTGATGGTCTAAAACTGGGAGCCTCATTAGTCTTCCCATGAGTAGTAATTTGGTTTTACATTACCAACACCCAGTAGTTTAGGCACTGATTTGAGCCTGGCCCATTCAGACCATCCAGAGTGAGGACTGAGTGTGCCATTGCAAGCATTTGTTGAGCAGACAGTAAAACACATGACTGAAATGCTGTAGGTTAACAACACTTCTATCTGCATGCCTGAGAGGGCCATAAACTGTAATGCAAGGAATAAACATGAGGGTTTTTTTTAAATCCTGCTCATTTCACAGGTCCAGTATAGGAAGCTGTCAAAAACCTGAACTGACTGGATTGAGTGGGAGGATTTCCAGATATGCCTAGGTTTGAGTAGCAGCAATGACTTACAGGGGTTTGGCAGCTAAAAAATCAGTTACTAAAATAATATCTATATTGTTTTTATAAAGCACCATAAGATCTGCCAATGAAAATAGACATATACTGGTCACATATTTACTATTTGTCTTCATCATATACAATTTTTATCCTGTTCTTTTTTATGTGTTGTACAGAACAAACTCTACCTGTGCTAGAGCAACGAGAAGGCTAGGAAGTTTTCTTTCAGAAAATAGTTCCTACCATAATCAGTATGATATTTTGAGATCCCATGTCATGCCTCAGCCATAAGGTTGGCATTACTGCTTTTAAGATACAATACACCATTGATGAAAAAAAAACTTTAAAGCCAATTAAACACTGGCAATCTTTCTACCACTGATAAAGGCACACTTGTTAAGAGTTCACCTTTGTGGCATGTTTGCAGTGTAATCACTGATTTCTGGGAACGTTTCTGGCAGTTAAAAATATCCAGTGGATTTATTTTTATAGACAATTTTATACTTGACACATTACTTGAAAACATTTTAGTTTAAAAAGTAGAGGTTGTATGCACTCAAATCAGGCATATATCTCCATTCTTAACACAAGTAAAAAATAACAATTTGTAGAACCAAGCTATACAAGTAACAGTCTATTTGCATTTTAACTAGTTAATTTCAGAAGTCATCACATACAAATCTTTATGAAACCCACTACTAGGTGTGAGTAAGGAGATCATGCTGTTTTGTTTGAAAAATAACCAGCATTTATGTCCTGAATTTTAATGTAAGTAAAAGCTTTCACGGCCATTTACTTAAACCAAATATGGTTTTAAGTTAACAAAGGTTTTTTCTTTCATTTTGTGTGGGAAGAATGTAATTGGGAAAATGTAATGTGGGATAATGTAGGCAAAGAAATGAACACACAAACCGAAATTAACCAGCAAGATTTAATGAGATAAACTTCTACGAAGACAAAGTTACTTTCAACAGAAGGAACTTACTGTACTATATGCCTACTAAAAGTTCAAACATCTCTAGAGGGCATTTTGGAGAAAATAAAAACCACAAAAACTCTATTAATTTCATTTTCTCCCTTCTGAAAATGCTCTGCAGTGTAGTAGTCCTGCACCATCTAGTCCCGCAAGTGCTTCCTTTTCATACTGGCTACTTTAGTGTACTAAACTACTAATATCAGTTCTAGCAGTGTTCATAATGTAAGCAGAGATTTCATTTAATCTAATCTCAAGGAATTTTATCTGTCTGCAAAAGTACATTCTGTACAAAAGCAATGTAAAAGCTATAGTATTACAGTGGTCATGTCTGTAACAAACCTTTATACACAAGTGTGCTGGCAAAATAATACAAGGTTAAATCTACTACATTTTTATGAATAGGACTATCCTTTTTCCACTTTCTCATACTTTTTTTGGGGAGTAATTATAGTATATTTTTATTATGTTAGTACTAAGTTTATTCTCCTCATATACCTTTGAAACTAAGAATGTGTTTTTTATACCTGCACAAATAAAACCACCTTAGACATGAGAAAGGTGTAGAGAAAGATGCAACTATAAAGCTGCATCTTGTAATGAGAGGTAAAAATCAGAATTCAAGGACCACAATGAGTACAGCATTAGACTCTTCGTGTATTCCTCTACATTTAGCTCCCCACCTTTCCACCCTCCCCTCCAAGAAAGAAAATGAAATCACTTTTCTAACTCAGTTCAAACTTGATAGGTGTCTAGACTAAATTGGTAAAGGGTCAATGACTCTGAAACTGTAAGGTGGTGAAGAAGAAGGCTGGAATGCAAATTAAAAAACCCATGTTTTCTAAGTACTGTGTGATTACATGTAAAAATCAGGTTTCAAAGACTTCCAAAGACCTTATTTGGACCATACCTCAGTACAGGTTTCTGCCAGTATAGCTGCTCAATGAGGAGTCACATCTCATCACAAAAAAAAAATCAAGTACAAGATGGTAGTCAACCTCTTCCCCCCTGAGGAGAATGGTAAACATAGCTCAGTTAGCTTTATTCACTTGGCAGCCTTCAAATGGCCCAGTGAAAGAGATGAGTGAGCTTACAAAAATGTTAGTATAATTGGGTCTATGGAGCTTCCAATGTTTTGCAAAGCGTTATCAAGTGGGAGAGTTTCTGTGTTTGTGTCTCTTTTCATTGCTTTAACTACAGAGATTTTTCTTTTTTTCTCACGTCATATTCTGTCTCAATGCTCAGCTGGGAGGCAATGAGAGAAAGAAGCAACTGGGTGAAGGTATGAGATCAGCCTACTGAGTGGTAGCACTCTCACATGTCACAGTAAACCTACTATAGGACCACAGCCGCCTTCACTGCCAACAAATTCCTTTATGTTGAGCTAGGCTGATTTAACTGTATTTAACTGTACTGCTTTATATGGGTAAATATAAAAGTATATATTATTGTACTAATAGGAGAGCCAAGCTCACATATATTTAGCCTCTTCTTTCTGTGCTAACATATAATTGAGTGAAGACACGTTGTGGTGAGACCCGAGATGTGTGCCTCATGACTACACACCCAGAAGTCTGTAAATGATACTACATAACAGCTACAAAAAAAGCTCTGACCTAACAAGAGTAACCGAATGACTGAGGGAGTACTCAGCATCCTGACACAATAAAGCAAGGCAAGTTTTTCTGTCCAGAAAAGAAATAAATTGTTTTGTTCCAAAGAGATGAATGTGACAGTCGCAGGACTGGAGCTGAAGCTTTGCTCTGAGAAGGCAGCACTCACCTGCCTGCAGCCTGCCCTCCCTCAGAGCCTGATGTGCTTCCTCACGCACCCGCCTGAAGCTCTCCCAGAGTTGCCAGTGTGTCTCCAGATGCAAATTTTACTGATTTTATTGATTTTTTTGATGTTGATAAACCCTGTGGTAGGCCTTTGGGAAGTGCACTCTGGGCACAACTGTATTGGGTTTGCATGGCAAAATTTTGGCAGTGGGCGGGAGCTACAGGGCTGGCCCCTGTGAATAGATGCCCCTGCAGCCCATGATGACCCTGGTGGGACAAGTTGTCCCCCTGCAGCCCATGGAGGTCCACAGTGGAGCAGAGATCCACCTGCAGCTCATGAAGAACCCCACACTGGAGCGGGTGGATGTGCCCGGAGGAGTCTGTGACCCCACGGGAAGCCCGTGCTGGAGCGGGTTTGCTGGCGGGATCTGTGAGCCCACAGGGTGACAGACCCACGCTGGAACAGCCTGTTCCCGAGGGACGGCACCTCATGGGTGGGATCCTACACTGGAGCAGGTTGTGAAGATCTGCAGCCCAAGGGAAGGACTGGTACGGGAGAAGACCAGGGCGGAATGTCTCCCGTGGGAGGAACCCCTGCTGGAGCAGCGGAAGAGTGTGAGGAGTTCTCCCAGGAGGAGGCAGAAGCGGCAGATACAACAGACTGCACACTCCGTTCCCCAAACCACTGTGTCGCTGAGGGAGGAGGAGGTAGAAAAATCGGGAGTGAAGTTGAGCCCAGGAGGAAGGAAGGCGTGGGGAGGAAGCGTTTTAAGTTTTTATTTCTTATTAGTTTTAGTTTTTATTTCTCATTATCCTACTTTAATGTCATTGGTAACAAATTAAATTAATTTCCCCAAGTCGAGCCTGTTTTGCCCAAGACAGTAACTGGTGAGTGCTCTCTCCTCATCCTTATCTCGACCGACGAGCCTCTCGTTGTATTTTCTCCCCACTGTTCAGCTGAGGAGGGGCAGGTTTGGGGGGCGCCTGGCGCGCAGCCAGGTTAGAGCCAGGTTAAAGCCAGTCATAGAATCACAGAATGATTTGGGTTGGAAGAGGACCTTGAAGATCATCTAGCTCCAACCCTCAATAAACGCCAACTCTTATTTGCCACCCGACTGGACAAAACAGTGCAAGGCGGCTTTTTCCATCGCCCCGGGGGCGCCGTCTCGCAACACAAGCTGTCTCCGCCAAAACGCCGGCGCTTCGTTCCTCTCTCGCTTCAGCCAAGCCTCCTCCCCCGGCAGCAAAGCAGGAACACGAAGCGACAGCGGGCAGGCACAGGCAAGCGGAGCTGGAAAGAAACGCCTTCCCGGGCGCCGCGGGCAGCGGGATACAATGTCCCGCCGCCCCAATGAGGTGCTCCGGTGCCGGCCCCGGCCCCCGCCCCGC
>VWZV01005340.1:19047-59145 GCA_013397155.1 Irena cyanogastra | reverse complement strand
ACCCTCCCCCCCCCCCACTAGACTAAAGGAAAAAAAATCAAACCAACCAACCAAAATAATTCCAAAATTAAAAAAAAAAAAAATAGCTGCCTGCATTGCATTTAAAATCTCTAGCAGAATGTCAAAGTAACTCACAATTCTAAATGTTTCTGAATATATGTTAACAAAGAAGATGTAGCTGGAAATCTTCCTTTGCAAGTGTAATTCACAGTTTGGGAAATTCAGTACTCAACTCAGAGCTGTTTGATTCTACTTCTAAACAGGAGAGAAGGGCAAAGTATTTCTCCCAGGCTATCTGTTACATTATTGTCAGAGAGCTTTTTTTGTTCTTCTTTAGCCTGGTAGGGCATTATTAGACTAATTAGATTTACCAGCAGGATTTGTCAGTATTCTAGGCAATTCTTTTGGGTAGCAATTTCCCCTCCCTGAAGGTTCCATGGCATTCAGCATGTTGAGTTAATACAGTACATTTTTGTCTCTCAAATTTCAGTGTTCCATCAAACTGCCAACCACTATGAACTGGCATAAAGATCCATATAATTGTCAAGAAACAATTTTTGCTTTGGGGAATGGAAAACAAGATTTTTGTTGTGGTTATTTAGTGTGTTATTTAAACGGTTTTCCAGAAATAAGAAAGGATTTACTAAAAATAATTCTTTCTGGATAAAACAAGCAGGAAATAAATTTCTTGGCATCTCATTTGGAGATGCTTCTTTGCTGCCTTTTCACCATTCCTTTGTCAAAGAGAAACAAGACAAATGACCTAAATCCAATGCACTGTCTATTGTCACTATGCTTGCATCTCTGCTGGTTCACACCTCTTGCTGCTTGGCTACATATCTGGCAAAGCTAATGGCAGACCTCAGGTATAGATTTATGAAAAGGCAATTGTCCGTCACTGTTTTTCCCTTTGGTTCAGCTATGTGTTCCTGTGGTGATTTCCACATGGTGTGTAAAAAGGAAGGTCGCACATTTTTTTGCCATCTTATCTAACAGTCTAAATATGTGGAGATGAAAACTGTATTCTAGTTTAACGGATTCACTCCTTATTAAAGAAAAAAGAACATTGGTGATGTAGTCTAAAGATCACTCAATGCAGAAAAAGTTGCTGCCTTGAGGAAATTGGAAAACAATGCCTCAATGACACTCTTTAAGTTTTGTAACAGACAGATAAATATCTCCATCACTGGCATACAATTCAACATCAAATAGATGGATGAGTAATGATACTCTGCCTCTGGAGAGCCAACAAGATGAAATGCCCAAAGTTTATTTTTTTCAAAGGAGCTAGGTCAAACATCGTACAGCTTCTAGACACAAAGAATACCTGATACAAACATTAGGGAAAAAACCTCATAACCTCAAAAAATTATAACATATAACTGACGTATCACAAAGGAGAATCTATCTTAACTGAAGTAATAGATAGCACAAGGATAACTTTATGACATTTCAACCGAAAGGGTACGGAACAGTCAGTTACAGAAAAAACACATCTCTCTTCAGCTCATGAAAGTATATGTTAATTTGTTTGCAGATAGATGCACAGATTTTATTGAGTTAATGGGAATTTTAAAAAGGAAGACATCTGGGGAAGTGATACAGGCACAGCCCATCAGCAGCCACCTTGCCATCTGACAGACATGTTAGTACAGTTGCCAGTTGTCTACAAAACCTGCCAAGAAGCCAGATGCCACCTTGGGGAAGCACACTTCAGAAATCCCTGCTCTCAGTGAAAAACAGTTTAGCATAATGTGGTGTTAGTTAAAAAAGCATGAATCCTCCTTATAGTTAAAAACTCAGTATTTTATTGAGAAGCTCAATAACTAGTAGAATTTGAAGATGAAGTCCTGAATTGGAGGTGAAATTATGGGTTTCATGAGACCTTCAAGGAGCACTGGATTTTCTGGTACTCTTTCTTGAAAAACATACTGTCTGTCTAGATTTTATGGCTAGATTTTAATTTAAATTATTGATCTATAGATTTTGATAAGAATATTTTTAATTAAGGTGTCAGGAGATTGGAAAATAGAGTAAATCATGGAGAAGTTTGTGAATATTCAGAAGTATTCAGAGGAAGGTAGATGAGAGAGTGGATCTATTGAATATTGAGTTCTGCAATTTCACACAGTGAATCTACATCTAACATATGTGTATTTATATTTTACATATATATATAGGGATAAATAGGTTATGAACGGGAAGGATTAGGTCTGCTAGGGATCAACACTTCCTGACAACAGATGGAAAAATTTTGTCATTTCCCTCCTATATTGTGGTCTCTAACTACTGTCAATCAAAGGCACTAAATAGCACCAAGTGGAGCTGAGAATAACATTATTCTCTAGATTTCCAGACCAGGTTTCTTCTTCAAGTTTAGCAAGGAAATCAGGAGAGTTTATTTGTTCCACACCCCCCACACCTCCCCCTCCCCTTGCATGCACAAAAAACTGGTTTTTTCTGTCAAAGATGCATGCATCTAAAATTATACCAGCAAAAATCTTATCTCCTGTTTTTATCTCCTGCCATGTCCACCGTGACTGCCTGATGCTGTGGTAAGGAGAAAGAGAGGCTATATGGAGAATTGGAATTGGGCCATAAACACTTATCATTATCCAACAGCTCTCTTTTCATGTTCTTCTAAAGTTCATGGTTCTCTGATGCACTGAAAGTGCTCTGATGTCCCACTAAAAAACTACAAAACTTCCTTTTGCAATTAGGAGAGATAGCTTTTAAAAAGCAGATTAACCAGACTGAACTGTAGGGGGGAAGCCAGGAAGAAAATGCTTATCAGGCTACCCAGGTTAAGAGAGTTCACTTCCTCTTTCTAGACTAGTGATAAAGCAGTTTCTGTCAGCAACTGACAGTTGCAGAATCTGATCAAAGAAGAGTTACTGAGTGATGTCCTGCCAAATACAATATAAAAAAATTTTTTTGGCAGGTTTCTTACTTGGGTTGTCCATTTCTACCTGTGAGCAGAAGGCACATATTTTTCAGCTGTATCTTGGAAAAAAATCAAAAGATACTGGTGATAAAGATGTGGCTATAATGAGATACATAGGGCAGATCTATATTTTTTCTAATATAATATAACAAACTATTATAATTGTGGATCAAGAGGTAGAAATAGAATGTGAGAAGCTACTGGCATGAAAAGCTTGCATTGAAAAAATTTTGGACTTGTGGTGTTGTGGGACCAACCATCAGAACATTCAAGAGGGATATCCAAAAACTTTTCTGTCTGATTTTTGGACTATAGACAACAGTGATGTTGGTGGAACTGCAAGGCCTTTCCTCCATGAAAGAACGGAGAGCTTACTGTTCCTAAGGCTATTCTGCTCTCTTACATGGTCAGCAGTATATTATTTTTGCATTGCTATTGCATAATAATAATAATTGTTACTATATTAAGGTTATGCTGATGTAACTTTCCTGAATTTAGGATGATTCTCAAAATTTATGTTCAGATATTTTTTCTTGTTTCTGATATGGTAGATGATAACAATGTGTGATTCCATCACCAGAGGGAAAGAATTTCCACAGAATTTAAAGCTCTCTGAAGAAAAGTTAAAATTTTCTGATATTGATGTGTTTTTTCAAATTAGAAAACAAAGTGTGGAAAGTGCTAAACTCTACAGAGCATCCATATGCTAAAATAAATAGAGAGGAAATTGTCGAAGAATTTGAAACCTTCCACTATAGTAGATAATGCTGGAGGTTCTGCAAGGTGCTGCACTTCGTCTCACTCTTCTAGGGTGCTGGGAGTCCAGCTAGGAGTCTAGAGAGTCCAGGACATTACAGTCAACTTCTTTTCAACTTCTTGGCAATGTGTAATCACAATAAGGTATATCACGAGGCATGAACACGAAATAGATCAGAAAAAATAGTTCCAGTGATTCATTTCTAGCCAAAGCAAATGATCTTGAGGTCCTGGATTGCTGATCTGAGGTAAGAATTTCCTTCATTCAGATTCAAATGAGAGAGAACACTTCCGGCCTTGAAAGTACTGCAGCAGAGCCCCTTTTCTGCCTCAAGCTTGAATGAATTTTTCAGTGCATTTTTAACAGTAGAATTTCACTCTGTGTTTAATACGTGTTTAACACAGGTATTTCTCTAGTTTTGTTCAACAGAAGTTTGTGTGCTTTGCTGATTCTGTAGCAATTGTTCTAGCAGCTCACACAAGCATCCCCTGTGTGGGGTGGCACACCAGAAAGTAACTGCTGGGTCAGATCCTCTGCTGTGCTGAAATATGCCTTAGGCACTCATCTGTGTTACTGGCAAATAATTCTTCTTTGATATTTCAGGTTCACTATGGATGTCAAATCATAAGGCAGGAGCTGAGGGATATTTTTTGTTTTGATGAAGAGTGATGTGTTCAATTCTGCCTTCTCCCCACTCCTGCAGGGTACCTCCACTTTGTGGCAGCTGAGGCATCATGCTGGTGTATGATGGAATTCACTGCTGATTGATAAGATAGATTCCAGTCTGTGCATACAATCGCCTTACTGTAATAAGCCCTAGAATAATCAAAAGGAAAACAGGCTTGTAGGTTTGGAATGTTTGAGTTTTTTTCATTTGTTTGGGGGCTTTTTTTTTGGTTTGGGTTTTTTTTTCAAGAAGTGAATTTTTTCACATATGCCTGCTCACTTTATATCTCATCAGGAACTTACTCTGAACTGCAGTGATGTTTGACAAAACTGATTATTTTTTAATCACCAGTCATTCTGCCTTCCTGCTTTCTTATACGTGATTGATTTTACCCTACAATTAACCTATTCTAGTGATCTACTAGAGTTCAGAGATTTAGCCCTCTTCCTTTTTCCTTATTTTTGTAGGAGAAGCCTTCTAGTGCACCTTTTCCAGCCCTTAGTTCACCTTGTTCAAAAGGACTGGAAATATTAGAAGAAGATATTTCAAATTTCTGCATGAAAGAAGTCCTAGGTACAGGCCTGGGGCTAAATATTGCCTTCACAGATTTTAGTAGGAATGAAAAATATGCATTTATCCTGAATTTGAATCACTTACTAATAGCAGACTTACTTTAAATCACTTACTAATAGCTAACTTTGAAATTTTGTGAATGTTGAATGCGATGATACTTCAGCCTGCATTTCAAATTATATATAATATATCTTCATGAAGGTCTAGAAAATATGTATTTCATATCTGAGTTTGTCCAAAGAAATCCATCATTGATGAAAATTTCCTTCCAGCTAGAAGTTTAGTAGACTTTTTTATGAGTAAGGGATAGTGTGTTTAAAATTCACAGCTGACATCTGCAGTTGTCCATTCCATGGAGTATGAAGTTATTCCTCAGTACTCTGGCTTAGAGTTCTATCCTTTGCATAACGAATCAGTAAATAACTCCATGGATAAATTGACTTGAAGATATTCTTTTATTTGCTCTTTTCATTTTTATTCTGCTATAAAAATCTGTATTTTTTTTTTCAGAACACACAGCTGACCCTGAGTACACAGAGCTTTTTCAGGACAAAATACTGCAAAAGACAAAATTCCAAGTCTTTATTGAGTAAGAAAACAGGATAGGATAAAGTTGTTGATGATGTTTGTGGTCAGAGGTGCATGAGCAGGAATATCTCACATGGTTGTACATTATGTCCTGAAATAATATTTCTTCTATTTATGGATTTCAAACCCTTGTGACAGAAGAAATTGTTTTGAGAACAAAACTCTTTTCCTCCCACAAGTGGCTTAAAGTACTCAGTTTTAACATACAAGACATGCCAGACTGACTGCCTTCACTTAGATGTTCACATTCATAATGGTTTCTTCCTTTTATGGGGCTGTTAGGATTAAAATCAAACCTAGTTTGCATTTCCAAGTCATTAAATCAGGAGTAGTTATGTCATAGCCTTATTTGAGGATGACAGCTTCTAGAAGACTCATGGCCTTTCAAAATAATTTTTTTAGTTTTGCCAGTAACACTGAATTCCTCGCCTGGATCTACTGCCAGTAGAAAAGAAATGGCAATCAGTAAAATATGAGAGAGACAATATAAAGGAGGAAATCTGTTTTGTCCTTCAAATAACTGGATTCTGCAATTGTTTCTTTATCATTGTACTGCAAAAGGATGATTTATCCCTTCCTATGATCTTTTGGTGATTTTTCATTCTTTGTACAACGTAGAATGAAATGCACATTTTTTTAACACATCTGTAATTTTATTGTCTTTTAACTAATCATTTCTATTATGTCTGTGTTGATTCTGTTGGCATGATTTTTGTCTGAGTAGCTTCTGAAGACTTAAAAATTAAACTCAACATTTTATTGAATTTACAAGAATAATTTTTAAAATTATGCTGTTTATATCAATATGTGTCTCTTCTGGCTGCCTGGAGGGGGAGTATTCTGTCTTTTGCCAGCTGGTGGGTTCCATATGCTTTCAGACTGTTTCCTTGTATAGTATTTTCCCCAGTAATGCTGATATGAAGTGGGCTAATGCTGCTCTTTTAATATTGATTCATATGGCATTTTAAGCTTCTCCATAGAAGCTTAAAATGCTGAGCATTTCACCTGCCTCCATTTGTGTGGTTTGTACAGAAGCTCAAAACAATTCAGTGGTCTGCCCAGTGCCAGTTTCTGTGTTTGTGCATGCTTTGGAGGTTTCTGCCTGTTCAGCTGGTATACGCAAAAGAAGCTCTGAGCACTTTCACAACCAGCAAACATTTTCCCCTTTGCTGGATTGTTTTAATTATGTGCCATTCCCACATCTGCCTTACTTTCCTGTTCTGCTGCGTTTATTACTTTTGCTTCTTTGTCTTCCCACTGCATCTCAGGGCACATCTCTCTCATGTTGTGCAGAATAACCTAGGCTGGGAGGTCAGGTGGTTCCCTTCTGTGGCTGTTTTTTTGTCAACAGGGCTTTTACACTGTGTTTTCTCTGGTTGTCTGGAACCTTGTGCATTCCTGCTATTCTCAATTACTCATGCCTGACTGCATTCATTTGATGGTTGGCATCTTTTATCTCTTTTTAAAGCTTGTAGTACTGATACTGTGAACATATTTTGGTTATAGCTGAGCCATACACATTATTTAATGTGTCTGTGTACTCCTTACTAATTTTTTATTTTCTCTGCCAAAAAAGTAGAATCATACACATCAAAATTCTAAGTTTTTAATTTTACTGCAAATTCATGTGTTTAGAAAAACTCAATTTTTTTCACAATATATCTTAAATGCTTCTGATTTGTCTCATGTAATTTGCCCTACTAGAGCTTACTGAAGAAAGGTGAGAAAGCTATAAATATGTTTTTTACACATTTTCAAGGTGTATGTGTCAATTTTGCAGTAAGCATCCACAAAAAAGTATTTCCAAGCATCTCAGCTGGTAATGGTCACCTGTCCCTTCAGACAGAGTGTTAAACAGGTGACACTGCTCTTGATCTGCATGTTATCTTCAACATAGTTGAATTTGTAATGCTGAGACATCAAAACAAGTACATTGCATTTGCACGGCTTATCATGTCCTATTGGCTACAGAAATTGGTCTTATCTCTTTCAGACCAATGAAGAGCCTCTGTTTCTTTCAACCTTTGGCTTAAATATTAGGGACAGCAGATAATTTCTTTGCCCCCTTGTACCGGGAGTATATGTCATAGATACCATTATATAGCCTATAGCCATTAATGTTGCTGGCCATCTGCCTTCTTCACATCTTACAAATTTATCCACTACCAGCATTGTCCATCTATCAAAATTTTTAGAAAGAATTTCAATTTAGCAATCCATTCATGGTTCAGTCTTCATTTTAAGTATCTGCCAAGTCATTAGCCTAACATTAAGTTTTGACTCCATAAAGCCTAATTAAATGATTTGGAGTTCCTCAAACATAGCTTCAGATGAGGTTCCTCTAACACAACTGATGTATTGAAGTTCTAGCTGAATAATAATATTTATCTCCCATCAAAATCTCATATCCTGCTGTCTGTGGTCTTGCTGTTGTATAATCTCTGATGAGGATTTAGAGGTGAGCTGTCAGAAAGCATTACCCAGCACACTTTAAGGTGTTCTTTAAGTTTATTGTAGATTAAATAGGTTAGTTTAAGACATACTATCAGGTTGAATTGCATACAAAGGAGAAACAGTGATCAGTGAAGCTACAGATAAATCCTCTGTAAGTATTTATTACTGCCAAAGCATAAGATGATCTTTGAAGATTTCAAATTATTATCAATATTTTCTATCATTAAGGGTGCTACTTATACAGTAATTTGACAGCTGCGGGTAGAAAGGTTCCAGAACAGTTCCTGAAAAATACCAAAGTAAAAAAGGTTAACTGCCACTGTTTGAGTTAGGAATATGAACAGGTTTGACATCTAATGATATTGTTTGTTGAAAGAAGTTGGGAAATAGCAAGACAAGGTGTGGTGGTGTGTTTTTTCTTGTTCAAAGTTATAACGGCTTGTTCAGTTATCCCCAGTTTAAGAATGGTTTGTTCCAAAAGCTGCGTTCTCCCACCTTCCCTATCCATCACCCCAAAGACCTGCCCCTGGTTCTTGACCCTTTCCTAATAAGGCCCTAAAGCCCTACCCTCGTCCCCTGTCAATTGTTGTAACCCTTCCTGAGTTTCCAGAACTTTCCCTGCCACTCTGGTGTTCCTTGATGCCCCACTGGATTGCCCACACTGATCCCCTCCCCAGTGGTCCCTCATTGGATTTATTGTTGTAATCCCCACTTTGAGTTCCTCCCCCGAAAAGCCCTGATTGGTTTGGATGTTGTACCCTCCCCTTGTACCTCCTCTGCATATAAGGTGTAATCCCCAAGTCTTGGTCTGTCTGTCTCTGTTCCTTCTTGGATTAAAATCTTGAGAAATCATACAGTGGACCCTTCTTGGTTTTTTGTCCTGGCTCTCAGCTCAACTGCTCAGCTGGGGAACCGCAGGAGATCAGCTTGTCCGCAGCCTACACGCTGCACCATTCCCTGAGCCGTCCCTGGCTGGGAGCGGCCACGCTCGGCACAAGGTTGACAGGGAGCTGGCCAGAGGCGACCTGGTGTCCTCGTGTCAACAAGGTACTCTGCACATGCAGAGATGTAATTATAGGATCTGTTTGTCTAGAACCTACAGAAGTAAATCTGGACGTAGCTTAAAAAGGGGACAAAAATTATGGGAGTGACTTTGGCAAGCAAGTTAAGTAGAGATTTGACCAACTAGAAACTGTCAAAGGGAAGACATCCTGAATATTTTGAGCCTAGTGAGAAAAGCTACTGGTTACTTCAGTAGCTAAGGGAAAGTTAGAGTCAATGACTTTCCGTTAGACCTACTCACATGTTGCAGACTTCAGGTTTGCCTTGGGAGTAAGGAACAGAACAGACTGTACCTGCACCATTGCTGTGTTCAGTGTTGGTCACAAGAATATATGAGGAGGGAGATGAAATCTTGTAATGCAAGAAGCTTCCAGAGAAAAATATGCAAACGTAAGTCAATGAGAACTCAGGAATTTATGGTGTTTAGCAGGAATGAAATTGAGTGATGAACAGTCTCAGATCCTTTGAATCACTGTTGAAAAAAAAAGTTAAAAAATTAAAATTGAAAAATAAAATGTATTTTATTTTTAACTTAAATATTGTTTCTTTTTCTCCCTTTAGTCACTTCATGCAACTTGAGAATTTCATTTGGGCGTATTTGAATATAACTGATTCTGAACATTATTCTGTATTTCATTTGAAGAAGAATGCTTCAGTGTTGCAGCATTTCCCCATTCTCTTGCAGGGCAGACTGTTT
Organism: Irena cyanogastra; assembly: GCA_013397155.1. Classification (NCBI taxonomy): domain Eukaryota; kingdom Metazoa; phylum Chordata; class Aves; order Passeriformes; family Irenidae; genus Irena; species Irena cyanogastra. The sequence continues at coordinate 49,403 of VWZV01005340.1, read as the reverse complement.
ATTCTTCCATAATCTCTATTACAGTTCCACTGTCCTAATTTTTACATGCTCCAGTTTTGTCTCCCAGACAAGTGCCCTTGTCATGATGCAAGAAAAGTCCTTCCTCCATCTCTCCTCTCTTACTGCGTTTTGTAGGACTGCTCACTTTTCTGAATCTCTTTGCAACTAAAAGACTGAAAACACAGCACAGATATTGATCTTTTCTGATTCTTTGATTAAAAGCTAGGAGTGACTACAGAAACCATAAACATGTCAATTGTCTTTTGTTGTGTCTAATGACCGTGGAGAATTGATCTTCAAAATGTTAATAATTCCATGATGACCATGTGTGCACTGTGACTGTAGCACTTGAATCACTGACAGCTTGACAAAATAAGTATAAATTCTCATTTTGTTCCCTGTCACTTTACAGATACAAAACCAGAAATCCAAGCTGGATAAGACTGATCCCAAAACAGAAGGAAATATTAAATTTCTTGACTTTGTCTAAGAAACTTAACAGTGTTAGAGGTTCAAGAGTCCTTTGAATTTACTTGAAAAGAGCAGAGTACCTCTTTTAGTAGATGTCATTTACAAAGAAGTATTTCCTCTCACTTTGGTGTTATTTGCTCCCTTCTGTAGGTTGTTTTAGAAAGCTAAAAATTATCATCATTATTATTAATATTTGGAAATTTGCAAACATACAACATTTGACAGTGGTGTTCTGGGCTTTAGACCCCAGCATCCTCAAGTGAGTGGTTTGTATTTCTGTCTCTTCTTTTTCTGATGACAGCTTCTGTATTTATCTCGTGTTGTTCTACATAATTATCTTAATTTTATGGAAGCACTGTATGGGTTAAAAAAGGATAAACTCACCAAGAGACATGTTTTAGCTGCGGCAGATAGAAGGAAAAAAATTCTATATGATATTTCATTAAATTCCCAGCTAATAGTCCTTTGGTCTTGGTAACCACTCACACTCTCTGGAGGAGATAATATTTTCCCTCTTCCATATAGGCCTTTTGTGGAATTATCAATCTGATTCTTTATGCAGATCAGAGAAACAAAGGTGTGTGAGCAGTGACATCTATCAATGCATTTCTAGGTTCAATGATTTTCTCTGCTCCCCCAGTATCTTCCAGTGGTAAAGTCTGTTTGCAGTTTTGGAAATGCTATATGAAATGTCTAATTCTGAAGTTTCAAACTGGTTAAAAATATCAGTTTTGGGAAATGGGGTTTTGAAAAGAGGGGAAGAGCTAGTTATTTGTTTGGACATTATAGAGATGGCATTTTGGATATAATTCACTTGTGCCTTCTCCAGATGCTCACTTCCCTTTGCGTTTCAAATTGATATCTGTCACAATAAAGGACAAAAGATTTCAATGAGTATTTACGACAGAAGAAAGGGAAACAACAATGACTTGCCAACTTCTATTTACCCCCAAAAAATACTACAGAGACCAAATACCAATAAATATTTCACAAAAAACAAACAAACAAGCAAAAAATCTTCAGATCTTTCAGAAAGACCAGCAAATGAAAAATCACAAAGCAAAACACCTCTGCTCTAAAATTAGTAACATCAAGAAACACAGATAAACTCAACTAGCTTTACCACATATAATTAAGGTAACAAAATTAAGGTTTTACTCACTATAGGTCCCTTATATTGGTTAAAAAATATCTTTAATCAATAGGGCTACTTACGTAGTTTTAAGTGCAGGCTTTTTATTCTAAACAGTTGTCTAAATTCATGCCTAAAGGTCTTGGAATTCTTCTATTCTATGATATTTTTTTAATTCCAGAAATTGTCCTTTTTCTTCACATTGTGCATCTAGCAAAACAGTTTTTTGATTCCCTACTTTGCAAGACTCTTCTCTCGCCTCTCTTTATTTCGCTTCTAATATAATCTTTCCTCCCTGTCCCCCACACCCACATTAAAAAAATGTGACCTTGGATCACATCAGTTTCATGTACAAATGATCTACATACAATCAGAGCTTTCCTACAATAAAATGCACAGAAAAAGGCTGCATAAACTTGAAACATGAAAGGGTACACTTGTTTCTCAAAACGGCTATACTTCTCTATCAGGCCAAAACTCTACAGTGCAGAAGAGGCCAAGGAGTCAAGAGATTCAGTAATCTTGACACTTTCTGACGCATTTTGTCGCTGCCCTCTCTCTGCCTCGTCGCTTGGGTGGTGTTATTGGAGTCCCGGCTAGCCCCGGAGATCGGGGGCTAGAGGGCAGCAATGGCCTCTCACACTCAGGGTACAGCGACCCACGGTGTGGCAGGATTAGTCAAGGGGAGGGAGTGCGACGATGAGAGCCAATGAAGGAAGATGGAGGAGTCTTTTACTTGTCTTAAATCCGTCCCGGTTTATTCTAACAGCAACAGGAACAGGGGAACAAACCAGTAGGGAGGGCGGGCAAGTAAAAGCCCCGAGCACCAGTGACTCGGGGTTATAAACTGTTGCCACCCACGGGGAGGCAACATTGACAAACCAATCAGAACTGAACGTGGGAGGGGAACCAAGGATTACACCACCGGAAGGGGGCAAATCATAGGGTAGGAAGGAGGGGGGCAGGTCACATGTTCCAATGGGGCGTCGAGGGGAGAGGGGGACCCCTGCTGGGCCAGGGAGGCATTGATTGCGTGAAGTGTTGAGAGACAGGGAATCTTCTGGAAAGAGGGGCTGGGGAACCTTGACGGACAGCATTTGGGACAAGCCTAGGAGGAGGGGACAACATGACAGACCGGGGTTCTAGGTGGAGGGGCAGAGGGCCAAACCATCATACCCACAAACAGGGGCAGGGAATGAACCATTTAGCAAAACACAACACAACACCATTTCACATTAATATTGGTAGAATCTTTTGCAACAAAACATTACTATGGAAGATTTATTTTTATTCAAGATCCCATAGCTTCTGACAAGCACCAAAAATAAGTAGTGAGACCAAAGCAAACAGAAATCCAGGCATGTGAACAGCCTCCTGGCAGGTCAGTGCATCACAGAGAGACACCCCAGCATGCTAATCAATGTGACACCAAGCATTCTGATGCTTTTGGACCAAGCTAGCCACCACTTGGAGTAATTTACTAGAGGTAACTGAAGGGAGAAATACCTCCTGTTAAGCAGAAGAAATACTGAAGGGAGAAATACACTCTGTTAAGCAGAAGTTTATCTAATTCTAAAATAGTGTTGGAAAGACTGGTTCTAGCCCCCTTTTCTATCCCCTGCAACACATCCTGATCCTCACTTTTGATTTCATTCTGATGGGTCGGGTTGAGAGGGTTGAAGTAGGGCTGCATTCTGAGGATTGGAATGTGAATGAAGGATAGCCATTAAGAATACACAGGATTAAAAGGACTCATTTTTGGGAGCACTGTCACCTAAAGTATTCTTAAACACCATATTCAAAACACGGATGAAGTAAACTTGCAGAAGCATTTCCTTCACTTATTGGATGTGAATATATACACAACTGTAACCAATCTTAATTGTTTCTGTGTTAATAGATTATAAAGTCATTTGTGTTTACATGTTTTCTTCACTCTATTTGAACTTCTTGGGCAGAAATAGCTGATATTGAGTCATTGATATACAGTATAGAAGAATTTCAATATTACTCTAGCTCTTAGACCATTTTAAAATGTCTGCAAATAGACTTCTGTGACCATGATACAGCCTTGTATCCTAATTCTCCATTACAGAAAAAGTAAAATTTCAAAAAATTTTCGAAATTATTATGGATTTCAAACCCCAAACACAACTGTTCTTCATCTCCGTGCATTTTTGTGCATTTTTGTAATCCTCTGAGGTGGAATTTATAAGGCTATTTAAAAGGGTGGGAGAATCTTCATCCTATGACGCGTCTACTAGAAACCATAGATATTGAGATATAATTTGGAGGCCCAAGAAACAATTTCCATGTTGCCTACTCAGCCTCAAGCTTAATGCAGGGGAAATTAGACTGACCAAATGTGCCACCGTGCTGGAGAGATACTCTTACTGTATTGAACATAACATGGAATATTCCTTCCTGGATTTTCAGGCCAGGGATACTGAAGTTATTTTCCAAATTCTTTCTCTCACACACTTTAACTCTACAAGGCTACAAGGATGTGGATTTGATTGAAGTTAACTGCAAACAGAGTTCAAGAGTTTGGGGAGAATTAACTAAATTGGAGAAGAAACTAAAAATTATTTGAATGTGGGCTACTATTCTGGCCTCCCTGAAATAAGTGAACTGGTCTTGATAAATTATAGTTGACCCTTTCATTTTCTCTTGATAAAGGATCAAAAAAATAAGGTACTGGTAAGAATTATCTTGATCTGACTTCCTTTTATGATATAAAAAGGGGTTATCCAGGGCATCCAACAATGCAGTTAGCTGTTGTTAGTTATGGTGAATCTATGTGGAAAAGTGACATAGAAAATCCATTTTTGAGTACACCTAATGCTTTGCTAAGTTCAGGTTAGAAATTGTAGCTTACAGACCACAGTTGCTGAAATCCAAATGGCAGGAAAAGCAATAATGGCAAAGTTAATTTACAATTGAAAATCACTATTTTGAGAAGTGATTCCTCCTTTAAGTAATTTGATATATTAGAAGATAAATGCCTTTGAACATTTTTGTTATTTTAAATTATTTTAGAACATTGAAAGGAAGTGAGAGTTACTATTATTAAGGCTGGTCTTGTACACGTGATACTGTCCAATCTTTTCACAAGAATCAGAGTTGGAAGAGACCTTCAATATCTTCTAAACCCAGTACCAACAAAATCACCCCTAACTGTATCCCCAGCTGCCACCTCTGGATGCCTCTTGAACATTTCCAGAGATAGTGACTCCGCCACCTCTCTAGGCAACTTATTCTGATGCCTGATCACTTTGTTAGTGGAAAAACTTTCAAATATCTAAGCTGGATCTCTCCTGGTGAGTCTTAAGGCCATTTCCTCTCATTCTTTCACTTGAGATGTGGCAGAAGGGATCAACATCCACCTCACTACAACCTCCTTTCATGCAGTTGTGATGAAATGCTGAAGAAATTAAAGAAGTTTAAAATGTAAAATAAACTATTTATAAAGTAAATTTAACATTATTCTTATTCTTATTGTTATAAACTCAGGCATTTATTTAATACAAATCTTTAAATGTTATAGTTTTAGGTGATTTTAGGTACTATACTGTGCAGTATCATCTGCTGTGTCTGCAAAGCACCCAGTGATCTAATCTGCCTCCATAATTTACAATGTTAAAATCTTTAATTTCAGACTTATTATTCTATTTTAGTTTAGGTAGTTTTTCAAATGTGCAAAAAAAAAGGTTAAAATATTTATTTGCATGGTTTTCAGACTTTCCACAAATTTCTTTGTCACAAAAAAGGAAAGTTATAATGGACTACAGCAAACAAAAAGTCAGGGCTGTATGTGCCATACTGCAAGAAGAATCTTTTATATGAGTAGTTGAAAGAAGCATATGACTACTCATAAACATTGCAGCTTATTTGCAATGGAATGCATGCAGTGCAACAATTGTGACTGGCAAAAAAAAATTTTTGGTGAGAAGGGATGGTTTGCTTTGTGTTGGGTGTTGAGAATAGGTACAATATAAGAGAAATAATCATCCAGTTACAAATTAAATTGCTTTTGTGGCCCTTTCTATCATTGGCACTTGACTGCTATGAGTAACAGTGGTTTATAAATTAGAATCTCTGTCCTGTACTGATGCCTAGATGGAGTCTGGTGAGCAGACACACAGCCTACCACCTTCTGCAGTAACATTTAGTCCTCTTGGCAAATCCTGCTTAGCTTTTTTACTGATTACTGAAATATCAGCTATCAGTGTTTAAGAGAAATTCATTGAGGGGGTAAACTCCTGTGTTCCTTTACACTGCTACCACAGTGACTCACTCAGGATTGGGTGGCAAAGCTGCACAAGGCACAAACCTATTAGCATCCTGTACACAACTTCTGAATATAACAGCAACAAATTCCTCTTGATTAACTGTAGAAGAGTTGCATTCAGAAAATCATAAAAGGGTTAGAAAACTAATGGGCTAATTTATCCTCAAAGATCAGTCAGTTATGGTAGGTGGAGATCTGAGTTTAAAGTAGATCTTACTCTACTCTTCGATTTTCATTATTTCTTTTACCATAACCCTTCTGCCAGAGAAATTAATTTGTTTAAGGTGCTTGATAAGAGCTTACAAATTAGCAAAAAAAATATTAAAAAAAAAGAAGAAAGGAAAATCATTCAGCAAAGTTATTAACAGGGAAACATAGGAAGAAACATATATGAAAATCTAGGAGTGTTATGAGACTTTAGGGGGTTTGTGTTATTTCTGTCCAAGGAAAGGTAGAAACTTGAAAAAATTCCTGTGCAATTCACTGGTGAAGATGGGACAGATGAATTCTGATTCTGCACAAGCATGTTCCCTTTGCAAATCTTAACTGCTTGAAAAATTTAATTGACATGCTTAATTTGTCAATTTTACTGAAAAAGGCTTGGGTTTTAAGTGTATTTGTAGTATTCAGTGTTGAAAATACAGACATGGAATTATATGCATAGGCAAGGTTAATTCTTATTTAAATCTGACTTTTGAAATACACAAGATGGAAGATTAATAAATTGGGGAAATGTCCTGACGGAGAAATGGAGAGTGAGTGTTTGGACAGGTATTCCTTTTGCCTTACATCTATGAATCTGAGTTGCATGCTTTTATGTTCTCTTTTTCACATCTCAAATAAACCCAAACCATTCAAACAAAAAAAAACACAAGGAAACAAACAAGAAAAACCTCACCAAAAATACACAGAAGGGGAGGAAGTATTGAAAAAAAGCTATTTTACTTGAGTAAAGAGATCTAGTTAATCCTCAGCTTTGAACTTGAAAGTCCTGCTTAAAATGACTGCTCTGCCAGCACAGTGTAAAACAGTCTAACTGTATACAACTGTATTTTTATATCTGCAGAATTACACAATCAACCCTTTTAGAGAGAGACTAAACTTTCGATCCCTCCCTGACATTATTTTTATAATGTAAGAAATGAATAGGGCTCAGACTATTGAACTTGTCAGTAAACCAAACATTTTTAATGGTTGTCCTCCTCTTCACAAGGGTTCTTGTGTCGGTCTCAAATTTCCTCTCAGGTGTACTGCAACAGCATTCATTTGTGCTTATGTGAAAACCTGAAATAAGTTTCTCATTGAAGAACATTGTCTCTAGACTAGTTTTAAGAGTAGTATTACCTGCTGAGCAGCAGATGTCCTGAAAAGAGCACAGGGACCATGTCCTCACAGCTATGCCTGGTCAGAGGATGGGACCAAACGAGTAAACTGAGTAGAGGAAGTTCCAAATGGATATGATGGAGATGGTGGAAATAATTACAGTGATGATTAAGCAGTGGCACAGATTGTGCCGAAAAGCTCCACAGCTTGTCTTCATACTAGAGGGATTTCAAGCCTCAGATAGAGGGAACCCTGAGCAACCTGATCTAAGCTCAGAACNTTTGCTTGCCTTGGAAAGAAAATTTATCTGCTGTGGCAGATAAATGACACATTTGGGAAAAGAGACAAGTAATAAAGTGCATCTTCTATTCAAGAAAACATTTCAAGTCTTTAAAGTCTCCAGCACCTTTCAGCCTACCAACCTGTTTTCTATTTGATAATAACTTGTTCCAAGTAGAATTTCCATGGTTGGCTGCATCCTATCACACCTTTGGATTAGAAAAGTGGATCTTAGAAGTACTTGTGCAGTATTNTTAAAAAAAAAGAAGAAAGGAAAATCATTCAGCAAAGTTATTAACAGGGAAACATAGGAAGAAACATATATGAAAATCTAGGAGTGTTATGAGACTTTAGGGGGTTTGTGTTATTTCTGTCCAAGGAAAGGTAGAAACTTGAAAAAATTCCTGTGCAATTCACTGGTGAAGATGGGACAGATGAATTCTGATTCTGCACAAGCATGTTCCCTTTGCAAATCTTAACTGCTTGAAAAATTTAATTGACATGCTTAATTTGTCAATTTTACTGAAAAAGGCTTGGGTTTTAAGTGTATTTGTAGTATTCAGTGTTGAAAATACAGACATGGAATTATATGCATAGGCAAGGTTAATTCTTATTTAAATCTGACTTTTGAAATACACAAGATGGAAGATTAATAAATTGGGGAAATGTCCTGACGGAGAAATGGAGAGTGAGTGTTTGGACAGGTATTCCTTTTGCCTTACATCTATGAATCTGAGTTGCATGCTTTTATGTTCTCTTTTTCACATCTCAAATAAACCCAAACCATTCAAACAAAAAAAAACACAAGGAAACAAACAAGAAAAACCTCACCAAAAATACACAGAAGGGGAGGAAGTATTGAAAAAAAGCTATTTTACTTGAGTAAAGAGATCTAGTTAATCCTCAGCTTTGAACTTGAAAGTCCTGCTTAAAATGACTGCTCTGCCAGCACAGTGTAAAACAGTCTAACTGTATACAACTGTATTTTTATATCTGCAGAATTACACAATCAACCCTTTTAGAGAGAGACTAAACTTTCGATCCCTCCCTGACATTATTTTTATAATGTAAGAAATGAATAGGGCTCAGACTATTGAACTTGTCAGTAAACCAAACATTTTTAATGGTTGTCCTCCTCTTCACAAGGGTTCTTGTGTCGGTCTCAAATTTCCTCTCAGGTGTACTGCAACAGCATTCATTTGTGCTTATGTGAAAACCTGAAATAAGTTTCTCATTGAAGAACATTGTCTCTAGACTAGTTTTAAGAGTAGTATTACCTGCTGAGCAGCAGATGTCCTGAAAAGAGCACAGGGACCATGTCCTCACAGCTATGCCTGGTCAGAGGATGGGACCAAACGAGTAAACTGAGTAGAGGAAGTTCCAAATGGATATGATGGAGATGGTGGAAATAATTACAGTGATGATTAAGCAGTGGCACAGATTGTGCCGAAAAGCTCCACAGCTTGTCTTCATACTAGAGGGATTTCAAGCCTCAGATAGAGGGAACCCTGAGCAACCTGATCTAAGCTCAGAACTGACCATGTTATGAGTAGAGGTGGCAAAAAAGACCTCTTGATGTCCTTTCCAAGCTGAGTGGTTTGGGAATGACTCTATGTGTCTAGGATGTCAAAGAATCAACTTTACCACCTCTATAAAAATTATTCTGAGGTGTTAGTAACCATGGGAAATGGGAGGAGTAGATGGGGAAGGAGAGAAAAAAGCATGTGTAGTTACAGCCTAAGGGAAACAGAGATACAAGAAACTTCTGAAGTGCAAATGAAGACTCTTGACTTAAACACAAAAGATGTTCAATATAAAAGTTTCCACTGATCCCTAATTGCTCCTGACTCTGTTCTAGTAAGATAATTTATACTGTTTGTTCAGGAGATCTCCCTGCATTCCCTTGGGCTAAAAGTATCAGTCTAAGGACAGGGTAAGTAGTGGTGGAGAGATCTGCATAGACAGTGGTTTGTGTGAGTAAACTTAATTGGTCACAGAAGTTTAGAGAATCANGCTTCAGCAAAACACCCATTTCACCCCTGAGTGTTGCAAAAGCTTTGAACCGTGCTTCAGGAAATTAACCTTCACAGATTATTATGACCTTCAAACTGTTGCTACATCACTGAAGTGAGTTTTTTGCAGAATGTGATGATAAACCCGTGGATTACTGGGTGATACTCTGTCAAGACCTTTGATAAGGACTCCTCACAGAGAAATACCCAAAGAAATTATTTTAGAAACTAATACTTCAGGGCAACAACAGCAAAAATAATTTCTTCATTGTGTGTCAGTTTTCACTGTCAGCATATATTCTCTTATATATAGGAATATTAATAAAACAATATAAAGGAGTAATACTTTATATTTATGGACAGTTACAAAAAAGGTCTTGCAAAAATAAATTTTCTCTATTACTACTATCTGCATATTATTACTATTACCGTTGTTACTGGTAGCAGAATTAATGAAGTGTTCCCTAAAGACAAGATTTAGATACAAAACACTGTTCTATTGGGAAATGTACAACTAAGATATAGAAATAAAATTATCAGTCCTTCCTTCCTAATAAAGTGCCATTATGCTTAAGCATATTTTAGTAACTTTGACATGACTTGTTGAAGAATCATAATCAATGTTTAAAATGGGGTTTCAGGAAAGCTTGTTGAAATTTTTAGAATTGTCATAATGGAGACACGGAGACAATAGTCTGGGTGTATGGGCTGTTGTTGCAGTAAAGTAGTCTGAGCTCACTCAGACAGATATAAGTAGGCAGTTAAGAAATTTTAATCAATGAATTTAGGTATGTAAGATATTTAATAAGTACACATGGATTAGTGGTCAATTTGCTACTAAGTATTTGTGGAAACTTAACTAAATACATCTCAAATGTTACATGCATACAAAACATTACACCTGCTCATGGTGTCCAGTGTGAGATAGGGGAGCTCTCAGCCTCGAGAGGTAGTCCTGAGAGGTGTCCCTGCTTGAGGGAAGATCACCAGGGCACAGACAGATGCTGGAGAGGGAGAGCTCAGTGGACCTTGATGGCGGCAAATATTTAATAGTGTAATGTGACAGTCAACACCTATAGTCACATTTTCTGCTGTGTTCATGCAGTTTTGACCAGTAATCAACAGCATCTCCAGCCAAGCCACACTCTGGGGAGTCAGGTGCTGAAGTCTCACTGACAGAGAATTACCCACCCACAACAGGATCAAGTTACATTAGTCCTACATGTTGGGAATCAATTTGCACCAGAGCCCCGTTAGTTCAGACAGGAGGAGCACATCCATCACAGCTGAGTTTTGCCAATTTTGATCATTCAGGTTGCTCTTTCTTTAAACCTGCAGAACTTTTTAAATGTGAAAATTCTAAGCATCAGAATTATACAAGTGAAGCTGAAGCTGTTATATTTGTGATCACTAAGGTACATAGCCATTCTCATTAAAAATATACATATATTCGTAATTTAAAAGACCCTTATATATTGAACTAAAGATATATTCAAAAAAGCAAAAGAACAAAATGACATACTGAAATTATTTGGTGATTACTTCTATTGTTTAGCATCAATGAGCTAAAATTCCTTCTCTCAGTATTAAAACAAAAAAACTTTATTTATTAAAAACTTTATTTCTTAAAAGTTTTCAGGCACTTAAATCACTGGTAGAAAAAGAATTCACTTTAAAAAATGGTTTTATATGTTCTCATGGAAATTTCTTAACAAGCTCTGAATATTCTAAAAAAATCAAATCTATTCTTTTCAAATATCTGTACTGATAATAATTGAAAGATAAGGTTGTGTTATGTCATAACCTATACTCATACTTCAGGGTTTCTATAGGAACTGGCATGTTTTATAATCTCATTTCCTGACAATCACTGGAATACAAACAAGGGCTACAGTAACTCATGGATCATCCCTCAGAAATCTAGTAGGATTGAATGTAGAGAGAGATCACTGAAGTCATTGACAATTTAAGAAATATCTTCAGCTAGGCCAGAGCTCCTCACTGATTATGAAAGAACTTGGTGTTAAAATTCAACAATGTGTGATCTGTAGTTATACTGAGGAAATGAAATCCTATTTTTAGAAATATGGTTTAGGATATGAAGTTATTGTATCATCTCATAATGAACTTTTATTTCAGTTCACTATCCATTAGGACTATTTATGTATGAAATTGGAAAAGGCGACTATATGTAAACTGAAAATGGTGATCTTTTTCTTCATTTTAGAAATATCTAGGTTTATTCACCAACTGTTCCAAATTTTAACAAAATATTATATTAAACAATTCAGACTTAAAATCCTATATTTTCTAAGTAACATCTGCAGTTTGAAATTTATCTAAAGTGACCAGACCTTATGGTGCCAAGATTTTGTAAACCAAATTCCTTAACATTGCCTATTTCAGTAGCTGAAGGCATTCTAAAGGCTCCTGGAATTACTTCACTATTTCTACTGATTTTGCACTGCCTCCTAGAAAGTTTAATTTAACGAAGTGTATCTGGCTTTCAGTAATCAGAAAGTTGATGTTGCATTGATTGAAGAGTTGAGACATGATACTCTGTTTCTTTTTTAGAGTTTTAATTTCTTCCTTGGCCTTACTTTTAAATATGACAGGTGATTTACCAGTATTTACACTGGATGATGTCAAAGCATTTCTTTTACATATGTTAGATAAATTCTGAAATTATTTATCTTGTGGCTTTTTCTGATTTGTACAATATTCTTCTATTTTTTCAGCATCCCTTCAATAATCCTTTTTCTTGGTTTGCTTAGGATATTCATAGTCCACTAAATAATATAAATTTTACTGCTTTTACATGCACCTCTTTTGATCTTTTTCAGAGGCTATTCCTTCTCTACCTTGTGACATGTTAAGAGAAAGCTTTTTCCATATATTATCTTAGTGCAATCAATTCATATGCTAAAAAATATGTGCTGTATCATCATTATTGCCATTTACTTGTAAGTATGTAACGGTTTTTGGTCTCGTGCTAATGTAGTATTCTAAGAGTAGATGGTGTCCTAAACGTAATTCTGTCTTTTAAACATGTTTCCTTAATTTTTCCTGTTGAATAATTTACCAATAGCTTGATCTGCTATTTGGCTAAAAAGTGTAAAGTCCCTTTCACACTGATAAATTGGATAAATTGTCTGTCTGGAATTAAAAGTATTTTTTTCATATAGTGTTCACTACAGGATGTTGCTACTTAATACTTTTGTGAATTTTTTTTAAAAAATGTTAAGTCTTATACTTTTTTATGTTATCTTTAGATAAGGAAATAACCATGACATAGTACCTAAATATAGAACTACAACACTTAAATGCCTCATTTATCAGTCATATTTTTCATGTGAATTTAAAGATTTCATCACAAGGCAAAAAGACTTCCAAATCTTATTTCTACACTTCCTAAGTCAGTAATTGGCTATATGTCCTCTGTTCTATCCTTAGAGCATCTTGTTTTCCATAGTTACTGAGATGTCACATTAATTATGTACTATGACATTTGCTGAAAAAATGTATTTAAAAGATTGTATTTTAACCAGATTTATTTGGATCCAAATGTGCATAAATTTATTGGGAAACAATTAAGAATACGTGATTGTTGTATTCTCTGGGGGAATGGTTTCTTCCCCCTAGGACCCCTGGATCTGTAACCACATAGTCTGACCCTTCCTTCCTATCTTGACCCCATTGGCTGGGGTCCAGTTATCTTTCCCTGAGCAGAAGACTATATAATCCTCTCTTCTTCCTGACTCGCTCTCTTTCCTGGACACCTTCAAGATTAAACCCTTGGAAACCCCTGGAGAAGGGCCTCTTTTGAATTCTTTTACCCTGTCCCTGTAATACTCTTCCAAAGACCTCAAGGAACTGGGCTAGCCGGTGCCCTGGGGGCGGGCAGGAGGGGTATTCACAATAGATGATGGTATTTAAAGTTAAGTAAGTGAATACCTCTTATTAGAAAATTATGTGTAAACACATGTAGTTTTTAAATTATGCAGGACAGAAAAACAGATTTCATCATTCAGATAAACTTGAGTTCCTTTAATTGCTTTAATACCTATTTTTCAAACCTGTATAAACCATAGTCTTTTTAAATGTACATATCTGTTCCACTCTCTCTGTACTGGAAGTATATAAATACAAAACTATAGGTACTAATTTCTGGGGTTTTTTGTTGTATTTCAAAGAGGGGCTTTTTTGTTACTTATATTTATACCCACTTCCAATCCTTTTCTTAAGTTGTACTGTTGCTTCTCCTACCAAAATATAGGAAACATGAATTTTCTCATTGACACTGGTGTTAAATCCATATTGTCATAACTTATTACTCACAGGCTATATTTATTCAAAAAGACTGGAAATTGTTGCTTGAACTGCATTGTCTCTAATTGTTTATACCAACATAGTTGTTAGTATAAACAACATAGTTGTTTATTTCAAATAGTTCTCCTTTCTCAGTGGTGTCAAAAAAATCAGTGCAAAAAGGAATGGGGCCCTCTTTGCTTCTTAAACTCTCATGGTTTACAACATATCAGCTTGTGCCCAGAGAGATCAAAAATTGAAGAGACAAAAGAAGTAATTCAAGAGGATAAGAAACACCAACATGTTCTAATAGCCTGTGCAAGCTATGCACTTTTCTGCTGTTTCTATGCTTCATTATTCTTTTCCAACNAAAGACCTCAAGGAACTGGGCTAGCCGGTGCCCTGGGGGCGGGCAGGAGGGGTATTCACAATAGATGATGGTATTTAAAGTTAAGTAAGTGAATACCTCTTATTAGAAAATTATGTGTAAACACATGTAGTTTTTAAATTATGCAGGACAGAAAAACAGATTTCATCATTCAGATAAACTTGAGTTCCTTTAATTGCTTTAATACCTATTTTTCAAACCTGTATAAACCATAGTCTTTTTAAATGTACATATCTGTTCCACTCTCTCTGTACTGGAAGTATATAAATACAAAACTATAGGTACTAATTTCTGGGGTTTTTTGTTGTATTTCAAAGAGGGGCTTTTTTGTTACTTATATTTATACCCACTTCCAATCCTTTTCTTAAGTTGTACTGTTGCTTCTCCTACCAAAATATAGGAAACATGAATTTTCTCATTGACACTGGTGTTAAATCCATATTGTCATAACTTATTACTCACAGGCTATATTTATTCAAAAAGACTGGAAATTGTTGCTTGAACTGCATTGTCTCTAATTGTTTATACCAACATAGTTGTTAGTATAAACAACATAGTTGTTTATTTCAAATAGTTCTCCTTTCTCAGTGGTGTCAAAAAAATCAGTGCAAAAAGGAATGGGGCCCTCTTTGCTTCTTAAACTCTCATGGTTTACAACATATCAGCTTGTGCCCAGAGAGATCAAAAATTGAAGAGACAAAAGAAGTAATTCAAGAGGATAAGAAACACCAACATGTTCTAATAGCCTGTGCAAGCTATGCACTTTTCTGCTGTTTCTATGCTTCATTATTCTTTTCCAACCACTGTCAATTTATCTGTCCTGAGACTTTTTATAAGCTTTTCTTTCCCCTCTTCTCTCAAATGTAACCACAGGTATATCAAGAGGGATTCTGTTCTCTGACTTTAATAGGCTATGGTTTAAACTGAACAAGTATTATCTATTTCTCCAAGTGGACTAAGTATGGTCCTACTGATTATGATGTCTTTATATATTTGATACTTCACAATTTATATAGAGAAAATTATCTGAACCTTCATTGCAGACAATTTTCTGTTCAGAACCATAAATTATTATGTAATTTTAATAATTTGAGACCCTAAGGAATCCTGAATTGAGTGTGTTACCTTACTTTTGAGAAGCAATCACAGAGTCTGGAATACATGTTCTTACTATTTATTTAGCCTAATGCTTAAATAAAGTATCAGTGATTCTGTGACCCAGCAAGGAAACTGATATTCATTGATTTGATTCCAGAGCATGCTGGCAAGCTAATGTAATAATCTTTACCAACCATCTTCAATTTATGCTATACTGTCTTAACTGTGTTTTGCCTAAATCTTTTGAAAGAGCTTTAACCCTAGTAGTTACGTCCTAAGATTTTCTGTTTTGTCAAGGGTCAATATCCTCCCACGTATTGTACAGATTCTGCATTGTGTATAAGTGTCACAGTTTTAGCATATCACTCTACCAGCTCAGACTGAAATGAGGCACATTATGTTGTTTGCTTCTCAAGAAAACTATATGCAAGAAAATTTGTCTGTATTAAATAAGTAATTTAATATTTTGAGCAATTTGTCTTTATTGTATAAATGTCAAGAACAAAAATTAATCATATTTCAAATAATCCTTCTCTCAAAATGTTCCATATAATTATTCTTGTACCCGTGATATCTGCTGTCACAGCAGCCTTTGGCATGCAAAAGACAGGATCATCGGGAATGTAGAAACACAAGAAGAGAAAGAGATGTTCATAGCACCAGAAGCAGTGCCCTGATGTGAACACCATGCCCTAACACAATGCACACTTTTTGATTTGGAAAGCAGTCCCCAGGTAAACGGAAAGTGCATATACAACTGCCACAGGGGAAACATCTACAGAGACAAGAGCTAAGTCCATCAGCTGGCAGCAAGAGTGGCACAAGTTTCCTAGGGCACTAGAATACTTTTTGAATATGAAACATGGAAGGAGACACCAAATGAGGGAAAGTTTTGGCCTGGTACACTAGACATGAAAATTTATCTGTGATGCAAATATGGTGTTGGGTTTGAGAACTAGCTCAAGACAGCTCCATACTGCTGCTAGTGCAGCTGCTTGAGATGCAGGAATAACTTCTGGTCTGCCGAATTATCTGTCTTAATGCTATGGATCAATGAAGTTGTCATCCCATATTCCCCTTTCTATTTCAGCATAACTAGCCTTTCTCTGGGCAAAGTGAGGATATCTCTACGTGTGGTGACAAGACAGGTTTAGCACTGTTAGAAATTAGACAGACAATTTTCAAAGAAAACATAAGCTATACACCTGTATACTTACAGATTTATTTCTAACACCTGCAGACACAAATGGTTGTAAAATTGTGACTATCAAGTTGTGGTTGCTACAGCCTGGTCAGAGAGTGAGAAAACTAAGTTTTCCCAGGATCAGTTTGTGAGATTGTAACCAGTTTTAATATAAACAATAATAGCTTGTTAGTATAAACAACCTGAAGGTGCTGTTTTCCCTACTTTCTGTTTTCCTGTTTTCTCAAATATTGTTTATAAGAAGGACTTGTGCTAATTAGCCAACCAGGTGAAATGTATCAATTAATTGACCAATCTGGTCCAGCTGGATCAGAACAGTGTACAAAAAGAGGGAATTCGAAGTAAAGTTGTTGAATTTCTGCAAACTAGCCTTTTGGGATCTGTGTCTTTTGTTACAATAACAGTGACATCAAGTAGCAGGGAAAAAGGCATTTTTATTATCTTGCATTGTGACTAGTAAGAGTGGCTGCCCACCACTGAGAATACTGTGTGCCAGGCTTATCTGCATGTACTTGAAAGAGAGTATTATTTCTGTGGTTAAGGTTTAAGACTCTAGTAATTCCTTTTCTTGCAATTATTCAAATGGTGACATACATCCTGAATGTAGGTACAAGTCAGGTTCTTACTAGACATAGGACATGCACTCCTCTGATTTTGTGGTCTCTTCATCATCTCCCTAACACTGCTGTTTGCAATATATGACACTCCTATACATATAACAAGCTTCAGTGGTCAGTGGTATAAAGAACCCTGTGATGCAATCCAAAATTCTTCTCTAGTTTAAGGACAGAGCTAACATCTTTTTCTCTTTAGGAAAGTAAGACTAAGTGGAGTTATCTGTTCCTGCAAGCTTTTTCTCTCAAAATCTTCTTGATGTACTGATATTTGTAAGCATAGCTATTATGAGGAGCATTATTTTTAGCCACTATATTTTTTCAACCATAATTTCTTGTGTGTTACTGTATATTTATAATCCTCCTTATGAAGAGTTAGTGGGATTTCAGATCTCACATCTTTTACTATATAAACAGGTCATTTAAGTGCACTGTATGACCATGTGTTACAGAAAGCTCAGGTCCTTGTATGGCTTTATTTTCTGTGCGCCATCTAGGCATCATGACAACAGTGTGAGGAAATGTGTAATATGAATGTTATCCATATTGGGGAGAAGGAAATTTTTGCTTGAGGATGTGACGTGCCTGTAGTCAGGTGCTAGTTTTTACTTCTTTAGGATTTTGTTAAATAATCAGAAAAGCCTTTCTTGTAATCATAGAGAAAGTCAAACTGTTGATGCTTGTCTAGGATCGCTCCCTGTAGCATTGCAGTATGTGGGTTGGCAAGGATAGGTTAGATTCAAATCTACACAGGCATCCTCAGCCAGTGTCAATCAGCCCTAAAAGCAGATGTATCATTGGCCAGAGAGCTGGACATTGCTTAAGACCTCAACAGATCACATTAAGCAAGGGAAATTGGAGCTCCTATGAAAGGAGCTGTGGGAATAAACTCAAGGCTGTTTGTCACAAGGATCATTGGAGTGTGTGTCATCTGTCTCCAGCCCACAACCCCCTACCGAGTTACAACTCCTGTGTTATTGTTACAAACTGGTTAATTGCAGAAGACCAAAGGAAGCAAAGGCTCTGTGAGAAAAATGGATCAAACCCAGAAAGGTTCAAAATATACCTAAAAAACATGATTAGAACCAAATGAGGTTAGATGTTAGTGCCAAAAAAAAAAGGTGCGTTTTTTTAATTTAATAGTAAAAGAGGCAAAGAGAAAGAAATAGAAAAAAAGGTATGCATAGGGGGACAGGGAGAGAGAGACATGGATTAGATTGAAACCCCTGTCACCTTCTGGGGATCCCAATGATGTCTCATTGTTCCCCTTCGTCTGGCCTTCTTGGTGGTGAAGGTCCCCCATTGTCTGCTGCTGCCATCAAAACGTATAGAATCCAATTGAATAATTTGGGTCAGGTGGGAACACCCAGGTGCCTCCTTTGTGGGAGGGTACATTTGACACTGTCCTTTGCAGCACTGTGGACCTGTTGCATCATTTGCAGTGCTCTGGTGCAGGGTCTGGGGACCCCTTGGGGGGCTGGCCTCTGATGGGCCATGACAGCCCCTCGGCTGTCCTTCACATGGATGCAGCTTTTCCTGGGGTGAAAAGCCTCACAGCTGAGCTGGTCTGCACAGCAAAGGTTGGGTGTTACCTGCCTCAGACCAGAGGCTTTTTCACCACACACCCAAAAACCTCTCCTTTCCACTCCCACCTTTGGTGTGACGGCCTGTGTGAGTCTGGCAGCTGATAGCCCTGGGGTGTGGTCTCTACCACAAAGGTGCTAAGCTTGATCCAGAGCCTTAGTCTGGATGTTCTATTAAAACCTTACAAAAGAAGACGATATAGAAAAGAGAGGAAACCCACTCATGTCATACTCTTCTGTGTCCAGCAAAGGTGGGTCATGGACCGTGCGGCTGTGCTGGGTGTGTGCCGGGCTCTGTCTCTGCTGCCCTGGCCTCGTCCATGCTTCCTTCCTGCTCCTGCAGTTCGTCTGGGTATTCAAATGGCTCCTGGACCATAAGCACTGCCTTCTTCACCACCTCAGTCTGGAGACAGTCATTGTAATCCAGGAATACTGGACCATCAGCTGTGGGACTGTGTGTCACATGTACATGGCTCTCTATCCCTGCTGCACAGGGTCCTATCGTTGGTGACACATCCCAGCTGGGTTCCAGGTCCTGCATGTCGTCTGGGTATTCAAATGGTCTCTGGACCATAAGCATAGCCTTCTTAACCACTTCAGTCCGGATATAATCGTTGTAGTCCAGGAATACTGGACCATCAGCTGTTTGCCTGTGCACGCTAGCTCCCACGCTCTTTGTCCCTTCTGCTGGGGCTGGGGTGTACTGGGCTGTGTCCCAGAGAACCTGGCCATCAGGTCTGGGGCTCTGCAGGACATGTATCTGCCTCCCTGCCTCTGCTGCTGTGGCTTTTGCTCCAATCTCTTCATCTCCCATTTGTTCCTGCTCCCACGGTTCTTCTGGTTCTTCCAAGGATCTCTGGACCATAAGCACAGCCTTCTTAACCACTTCTGTCTGGATGTAGTCATTGTAGTCCAGGAATACTGGACCATCAACTGTTTGCCTGTGCACGCTAGCTCCCGGGCTCTTTGTCCTTGCTGCAATGGGTGTTACTGCTGGTGACACATCCCCACTGTGTTTCACATCCTGCTGTTCCATAAGCTGCTGGCTGGATCCCTGGAACTCAATTGTAGCTTTGTCCAGGACATCTCTCCTGATACACTCTGCTGTATCCAGAAGATCCTTGCCATCAGCTGTTGGGTGCTTCTTGTCCTTTTCTCCTGTGCTGGAGGTGGCTGTGGAGGCTAAGGACAGAGTCATCGGTGCTTTCTGGACAAGCCTCTGCCATCTTTGTCCAACCAGGGTGTTGATGACTGTAGATGCAGGAAAGCTTTGGGTACGTCCTGCAGGTCTTTCTGCTGTTGTTGATCCCTCTGCACTTAGTTCCTGGTCCTGTTTCTCCTCTGGGTATTCAGATGGTTTCTGGGCCATAAGCACAGCCTTCTTAACCACTTCTGTCCCGACATACTTGTTGTAGTCCAGGAATACTGGACCATCAGCTGTTTGATTGTCCATGCTGTGTCCTGGGCTCTTTGTCCCTTCTGCTGGGGCTGTTTCCCTCATCCCTTCAGCAGTGCCTTGTTCCAGGTCCCTCTCTTCTTCTGTGTACTCCTCAGATCTGTGGATCACAATCATAGCTCTGCTTAGGATCTCATCTGTTGTGTAGGGGGCTGTGTCCAGGAGAGCTGGGCTATCAGCTGTGGAGCTGTGCGGAGCATGTGCCGGGCTCACTGCCCCTGCTGCTCTGTCTCTTACTGCTAGTGTTGCATCTGTGCAGTGTTCCAGGTACCCCTGCTCTTCTGTCTGCTTGAGTCCCTGGATCACAGTCGCAGCCTTGCTCATGACCTCACCACTGATATTCTGGGCTGCGTCCAGCAGATCCTGTGCACAGGCTGGGGGCTGCTGCTGTTCCTGGCCTCCTCTCCTGTGCATTGCAGTGGAGGCCCTAGATAGAGCCCTTGGGGCACTCTTGAAGATGGAAGTCCTTCTCTCTCTAGCCAGGGCATCGATGACTGTGGGCGAAGGAGATCTGAAGGCAGGTGCTGCAGGTCCTCCTGCTTTTGCTACTTCTTCCATGCCCAGTTGCAGGTCAGTCTCTGCTTCTGCTGGCTGCTGGCCAGGACCCTGTTTCACAGGGGGCTCCTTGACCAGGCCCTCAGCCCTGATGGACTGGGCTGGCTCTGGCAGAACCTCTTTTTTTTCTGGCAGAACCTGCTGCCTCTTTTGCTCTCCTTTACTTGGGGCAGCAATTAAGGCCTTCTGTACAATGTTCAGTGCCTTCCTGCACAACATCTGGCTCTCTTCAGCGAGGACATCCAGGAAGGCAGAGAAAAACATGCTGTCAGTGAAGGCCTGGCCTTGATCTGGGTGAGCTGCTGCCTGCTCCCCCAGCAGAGAGGGCTCTTCCTGAGCTGCTGGGGTGGCAATGGCTGTGCTACCTTCTTCTTCATGGTGTTCATTGTCCTGAGAGCCTTTCAGTGTGCCACTTGCTCCTGTTCCCTCATCCATGGGGCAACTGGGACCCTCCTTGGGACAAGTGTGGGAGCCTTTGTTATCCTGCAGGCCCAAGGAATTGACCCCGTGATGAACAGGAAATGACCCAATGTCATCTGTCCCTTGGAACAGCTCTGTGTCTACTGCATCTTCCCATTCCTCTTCGTCAGACACCTCAACATCTTCCTCAGACAGCTCTGAACCAAGGGCATCTTCACACTCCTGCTCCTTGGTCCAGGCCACTGGCTTACTGGTTGGAGTTTGGGCTCCCAGCCGCTCCAGTAGCACCTGATGGTTCGTGGTACCCTCAGTGAGCCTCCTACATGTCACCTGTGGCTGCTGTGCTGCAGTGCAGCCAATTGTCTGGGGCAGGCCTGTGCTCCTGTCCCATCTGGTCTCAGGCCGTCCCATTCTGTTGTTGGCACTCACCTGCCCAGGTGTGCCATTGAGAGCCCGGGGGTGCCTCAGCGAGGAGCCCTGTCCTTGCCTCTGTGGCTCTCTCTCCTCCTGGCCATCCTGCTGCTGCGGCCAGATGTGGCTCCGGAAGCTCCTGTCCGGCTCCTCTGAAGGCCTCCTCTTGAAGGACACGATGACCTCTTTCAAAATAGGCCCATGCCTCCTGTGCCCCCACAGCCCCCACGAAGGGCTTTGGTAGCACTCAATGAGCACGGACATCCCTGCTTGCTGCTCCTGCTGTAACACTTGCGGCTGCGGGCCTGTCTGTGCACCTGCACCCCTTCTCAGGGAAGCTGATACACACACGCGGCCCGCCTGGGCCAGCTCAGCTGCCGGCCGCTCCTCCTCCATGCTGTCCTGGGCTGTCCTGTGCTGCAGATCTGTCACCCTGGAGAGCTGCTGCCTCGAGAGAGAGCTGTTCTTCTAGGACTTGGCACCCCAGGCCTCTCTGCTCCTTACATACCCTCACTGTCAGGGCAGGGCCCTGCATCACAATGGCCTCTGCTTATTATGGTCACCGCATCACATAGGGCCACTGTCACACATGGCTAAGCTCCAGCTTTGCCACTGTGTTCTCTGATGCAGTCTTAAGAATGATGATTAATGAAGATTTAAATGATATGCAAACAAGCTGAGATCAGAGGAACAGCTTTTTTATTACTTGGATTTCAACTTTTCTACCTGTTGGCTTAGCAAGAAGGACCCAAATAAATAACAGTCCAGAAATATCAGAAAGGGTGAAGAGGAAGGAGAGGCTATTATTTAATTATGTGTTTGTTTGACAGACACTTCTCATCCACCAGCAGGAGCTTAGTAAGTTTTATTTTGGAAGCAAGAAATCCTCGGGCAGATTTTGAGGTTATGGCTAGTAACAAGACATCTCTTCCTCCACAGGCTTCCAGCTCTGGAATTAACTTTTTCCTTTGGCCTTTCCAGCCACATATAAGGTTTTTCCCCAATTCTCCCTGACATCCATTCATTCAAAGTCCTACCAGAATTTAGGGTCTCTTCTGTATTTCTGTAAAGGCTGTTGCAGGCTGCACTATGCACTGTGGCACACATGACACTGACCTTTTGAGGACTTTTAGAACTGGACATCACTCCCTTTTGTGGAATTCAGTAACTAGAACTTGAGGCAGATTTAGAGTGCATATGCCTCTAACTAACTGAATCCTTTTCATTCTCTTTTCAAATCTAAGGCACTTTTCTTCAACACACTAAAGGTAACACAAACTCTTGCGGTCACAACAAAGGGATTTTTTTCTCATTTGTCCTTGAGGATTTAAAAAGAAAGTCTAGGTTGTAGTAGTGTGTTTTTATAAGTTGTTTTAGTTGTGTTATTATAAAAGTTAGTTATTTGATGTTAGTTAGCATATGATGGTTTAGCTCGTGTACCCCCATTTTATCCCCTCAGCATGGTTCCTTCCAAGTTGTTTACCCCAAAGTTTTCCCACCACTAAGCTGTCACTCAGTCTGCCAATCTCTGTTCCTCCCCTCCTCTCCTTATAAAGTTATGTCAATCCTGGTTGTGCTGCCTCCCTTTTCTGTCCATCAACCCTAATCCACTCCCTTTGCTCTAGAATGTTCACTGTCAGTCATCTCAGTTCACAGAATTGATTTGTCCCCAGGGCTTCTGCTCTCCTCTGTGTTATTCTCATTAGTCCTGTCAAGTCCCTCACTCCTCCCCTCAGGTCTTCCCATTAGCTGTGTTATGTGCCCACCTCTTGGAACTGTTGTCTTTAAAAACCCTAGCTGGACCCCTGATTCTTTTTCACTTGTCCCTGACCCGTTCTGGGAATAAAACTTCTTTGGACAGCATACAAGTGTCCACTCCTTCGTTTCTTCATCTTGGCTTCTTGTGGTTTCTCTGCTGCAGCTTTATCCACACAGCTGCAATTACTGCCACCTGGGATTTCTCCGTGGAGAACCAGGGGCAGCACCTCGTGTGGATCCCACCGGTCACGCAGGGAGTGTGGCAGCCGGGCATTCTATCGCTCCGCGGCCGGTCAGGAGGAACTGCAGACGATCAAAGCATGCAGGCACCGCCACGACACATTACAGAGCCATCTCAAAATGCTGGCAAAGCTGTGGAGGGAAGAGCAGCTCCTCCTGGCCAGAAGCTAAACAATTCATTTGGATTGTTGCTTAAAACAAAATATCCAGCTCTTCCATATTTGACTGAAAACTGTGCTGGCCTTAGCTGTATTTTCAGCTCTCAGTCTATGTGCTAGGCTCAGATGAGTGACATGCTTAAGAGATGCTCTTTAAGCTCAGGGAAAAATGCAATACAGCTGTTGCAAAAAAAATTCTTTCATTTTACCTTGAAATAAAAGGGACCAAAAAGTAAACTTTATTTCATGTAAAAGGATTTGTGTAATTTAGGTTTGTATTGTATTATGTAATATAATTTTTGTATTACTCCACTAAATCAGATTTCCTGTGTAACATCAATTCTCTCTACTACAGTTGAGTGGATCAGTGGTGTAAATTATTCTCATTGAGTTCATTAAATTAGAATAAATGTCTCTCTAATTATCCAGCCCAGCATAGAGGGAATGAATGTGTGACTCAGCCGAATGCAGAGCATAAAATCCAGACAACCAGAAAAGAATTTTAAAGAGAGCAATGGGCTTGAGCTGGTTTCAGCCAGTTTTTCAGCTGGCCTGTCTTCCCAGAGACTGAAGTCCCTCAGAGTTGTGATGGTGAGTAGCCTACAGAGAATGGCAATGAGAGTCACACTGGAATTGTATCTCAACTGGGTCTTCGAACTGCTGTGTTTTGCTAATTGTATTTTATATTTTTATTGTGGGTTTTTTGTACTAATCTGTAAAATCAGAATATAATATGTATAATCAGAATGTAGTATCTTTGTAATTATCTACAAATCAGCAAAGTTGATTTTAGTGATCGCACCTTCCACATGTGGCATATATAATAGAATCTGGTGAGAGAGTATTGAATGCTGACATCTGCTTAACTCTTCCAGTGATATCTACCTTATCTTCCTGACAACCCTGTTCCTTACAGCTCTATGTATTGCTTTAAAAAAATTAAATATCTTCCAAAGTACCATGTGGGGTTTTTTCAGCTTCAGGAAGTCCAAGTAACACAGTGGAAGATGAGCTTCAATGTTGTTAAATCTAACACAGTCTGGGTTCACATCTGTAATTTGAAGCACTCATATATAGCATCTTCTTTTATTGTAAGAAATGTAATGAAAATTATCAAAGAAATGTTTTAGTGGACACTGTAGTAGCATGGTATGTGGTACAGCAGAAGTCATCCAACCAACTAACTAACCAACCAAAAAACCATCACCACTAAAACCCACAAACCAAAGAAACAGTAAAAGATTGATATCACTCATCCATACAAATGACCAAAGGCAAATCTCTTTCATTCAGTCTCCAGGAGTAACCTTGAGGGGTGTTCCTACTCAAGGAAGGAATCTCCAGACACAGAGTTCAAAATCAGTTTCAGGTATATTATTCTTTGAAAGGTAGAAATACAGTAATACAGACAGATCTTTTAAAGAAAGAATTATCTTGAGATAAATTCAGATGGGGACTATAAGTATCTGCTGCATTTGAGACTTTAGACAAATGCTAAATTATGTTAAGGACCTACAGACTGGAATTTAACACTAAGATGCTCTATGCACTTCACATACTTTTATCACAGCATCAGAAAATTTTTTAAATAAATTCTTCAGAAAGTTTCTCAGTTTCACTTTGTCATTGCATTCATGTTGTAGAGTAAAAAACCAAGTGCAATTACATTACTAGGACTTACATTGTGAGGAATGTAAGGAAAAATATTTGCTATATTTCTAGAGTGTCCAGATGGCTTTAAAGGAAGTTTATTGAAGACATTTAGAGTTACTTCTGTGGTTTTGTTGTTGTTGTTGTTTTTGTTTGTTTCTTTTTTGTTTGGTTGGGGTTTTTTGTGGGTTTTTCTTGTTTTTTTTTTTTTAATTAATGTCATATTGTGGCAACTGTATAAATTAAGTTTTTTTCATATACTTTGAAATAAGAAATAAAAAATCTTGCTTTCTTGGCACTAGATCAAGAAGAACAAACAAATTAGAGGTTTTGACATGCTGTTTAGTACAAATGTGTCGAATTCAAAATGTCCTTTTATTACCAATACAAAATGTTAATGGTGCCAAGTCAATCCCTCAGACAGCTGTCATTATACTTTTCTGGTGGTGTGTATACAGATTGTTTTAAGAGTGCAAAGCAGGTAATCTGTACTGGTACATAGCAACAAACAAGATTGGTGTCTTCACTCCCTCGGGTATGGAAAAGTTATTTCAATATTACATTCCTTAAAATGCACCTCTAGCTTTAGACAAATCATAGAATCAAGAATGTCCTGAGTTCAAAGGGACTCACAAAGATCACTGAGTCCAATAAATTCACGATCCTACACAGACCCCAAGAGTCATACCATGTGTCTGAGAAAGTTGTCCAAATATTTCTTGAGCTCTGTCAGGCTTGGTGTTGTGACCACTGACCTGGGGAGCCTGTTCCAGTGTCCAGCTACTCTCTGGTGGAAGGACCTTTTCCCTGATATCCAGCCAAAACCTCCCCTGACTTCAGGCCATTTTCACTGGTCAACACAGAGAGAAGACATCAGTGCTTGCAACTCCACTTTTCCTTATGAGGAAGTTGCAGACTGCAATGAGGTATCCCCTCACTCTCCTCCTCTCCAGGCTGAACAGATCAAGTGACCTCAGCCTCTCCTTATAATGCTTCCCCTCAAGGCTCTTCACCATCTTCATGGACACTGTCTAATAGCTAATGTCCTTCTTATATTATGGTGCCCAAAACTGTCCCCAGGAGAGACATTTTAATCATAGGTGAGGTTGGCCCATTGCAGAGCAGATAAACCCTTCCATTGCCTTGCTGGCAATGCTGGTCTGGTGGTCCCCAGGACATGGCTGGCTCTCCTAGCTTCCAGGATACTGCTGGGTCATGTTCAGCTTCCCTGCTCCTGTGCTTTTAAGAGATGGTGCTTAAGAAGTGACCAGCACTGATGGAACCCAACACCTTCTAAAGTGTTTGCCCAGGATCTCAGCTCTCTGAGCAATCTGAAGTCTGCTCATGTCTAGCACTGAAGTTTTCCTGGGAATTTTTTCTCCTATCACCAGAGATTTTTAACTGTATTGCTTCATGTTTGCTGTGGCCAAGACCAGTTGCCACTTCACTTCCAACACTCTCTTAGAATGCAACAAATCAAGCAGGACATCTTTCCTAGCTGACTACCTTAATAACTGCTGAAGTTACCATCCAGGTGTAGAAAAAAAACCTTCTGGACATGCTTGCACCAGCTGTGTGGTATTCCGAGTTAATAGCTAGCAAGTTGAAATCCTTGACATGTTCCTTTTATCCTCTGGTGATCTAAAGACAGGAGCGACATCACACACTTTTAATATTGCTAAAATATATAAGCCTATGAAAGAGCCAGTGTTCTTCTACAATCTGTCATTGTTGATGGTCCATGGTAGGCTGTATTTACAGTTTTCCTTTATTTTCCTGTACTTTCCTGAACAGAGCTAAGAAAGAATATTACCCTATGTAATCATATGCTAAATTTATCCAACTGTTTTAGCCATAATATTGAAATACATAACTACTAATTGCTGCATTGAAAATAAATTAAAAATATATAGTGCAACAGGTCAAACACATTTATGACACTCTCTTTTTTTTGGTTTGGGTTTTTTTTAAAGGCTATTTGCTATTTAAAGGCTATTAACTCATGTGTTAAGGGGCAGTGTTCGGACCACACATAATGTCTATTTCTTCTCTACCTTGCTTTTTAACTCTATTTCAATGATCTGGTTTTATACTCTTCCCTGATATTTAAGTTATTCCTCTCTGACACTGATTTTTATTACATTTTTCTAGGTGTATCACCTCCTCTTTGCACACTTAAAAAAGCTACAAAAACATTAATTTCTTAAAATTTAATTGACAGGTTAATTCATAATTTTGTAAATCTCTGAACTCACTCAGAATGGATTTTTTGTTTGGTTTTGTGGGATTTTCTGGTGTGTGTGGTTTTTTCTTTTTTTGCTTTTACAAGCATGCAGGTAATCAGACAAAATTTCAATTCAATTGTAGCTGACATGATAACTTACCACTTTTCCTCCATGGTTCCTCATACTTTTCTTATCTAGAGAACTCTGTATCATTCCTATACTTTACTAAAATATTTCAATAAAGGAAAATTCAGAGTAATGAACCTACCAATTTTGTATATCGGTCTTTATTTTTTTTTAATAGAAAAAGAAAAAGAAGAAAAGAGACATAAGCCAAAAAGAGTTACCTGTGTTTCATGTTGACCACATAAGGAGGACTTCCTGCACAGTTATGAAGAGGCTGTACCATTTACTGTTGGGTGTAAGATTTTTTTTATTATTATTATTTGTGGAAGTAAAAAGAGTAGCTCAATACCTATAGAACAGGACTCTGAAGCTGTGTACTCTAGCCAATGCATCCAAATTACAGTTCGATGTTCACAAATGAATTGAGTTTTGTTACTAATGCATAAAATATTCATGCTTTCCTAAAACATGAAAAATGGGTTTACATTTTCCACTTGTATCTACATGGACTTGTAATGTCAGTATATATGCAGTATGTGCAGACACAGGTAATAACAGAAAAGTCAATATTTTTAATTTGTTGCATGAACAATTTATGCAAACCTTTGAGGGAAATATGAAACAGCTTATATTACTAAGTTTTGTTTTGACTCTTCCTTTTCTACCAGTGTCTAATTTATTCCTTTTTAAAATTGTTATTCTTGTTCTCTGTTTATGTCATAGCTATAAATGTGTCATTTAGCTTTTCTTGTTTGAGCAGAAATTATATTTTATATGTTAATTTCACATGTTAATTTTACTGTTCATTGTTTGTTCTGCGATTTTTTTAACTACCATTTTTTTCCAGAGGCTAGTGGAAGATTCTAGAAGCCATTATTCCTCTGTGATTCTACAATGTACTGAACAGTATTTGTTACACAATATTTTCCTCAAATAAATGGATGCTATTATCATATATTTTCAAAGACTACTGGAGTGCCTTCATGTAACTGAATTACATATAGTTTAATTAACTTAAAGTAAATCAAATTACTCATTAGCACTAAACACTTTAAGCTTTAAAATGTATTTGAATTGGGAAAAGGATTTGCATACCTGGCTTAACAGCTCCAGTGTGGTGTAAAATTAATTAGCATTATACATATTTTAGCTCCTTTCAAGACATGTACAGATGGGGTAACAAAGCTGGAATGATAAGCAGCTCTGAAAATCTCTTTTTTAATTTACTAATTCAAAAAGTTATTTGCTATTGTGAACAACTAAATTAAAACAAGATTAGCTATTGAAGAAAAAAAATACACTAAACCTGCAGAAGTATTAAGAATGGAATCGTAAGTTATCTGACAATGTTATTTCACTTGAGGTCCAATTATTTTACTTGTAATGAAAATAGGAGAAGAAAGGACACTATTCCTAATCTTAATGAGAGTCATTGTTTCACAGTAGTTAAATTATATGATTAAAATGAAAAATAAGACGGAGATGTAGGAATAGTAGATTTCTTTCCAACTTGATCCATTTCCTTAAGTTGCCGTTGCTGCTTTAGTTTTTTAAAACTCATTATCAGGGTTATCTGTTGACTTTTTAAAATAATGACTTTTAAATTCATAGCCTTTTGACCACTGTATTAGTCGGTGTACTTTTTTACTTTATTTTTTGACTTATTTTGAATAAATTCCTGATGATTCTGCAGTGCACCTACATTAGATGTCTCAAGTAGAGAAGAGCAGAATGAGATTATTCAGAAAGTCAAGAAACCTATGCCAATTTGATAAAATATGTTTCCTTACACAGTAAGTTTTATTTTATTTTGTTTATTTTTGCCAGCCAATGTGTGTTCAGTTTGCCTAAGAGGGCCTCAAGTGAAAACTGTTGCTGTTGCTGAAAGTACAAAACTACAGGGCTAGCAAAACCAATGTGTAATGTATCAGGGTGTACCAATGTTATCTGAAGGTAGCATTCATGACACCTGAAGCAAGAAAATAAAGCATGTCTTCTCTTCTGGCAATGTAAGAATCAGAGTTGCAGAAGAGGCATAATCAGCACCTGTGGATAACAGCACTGTTTTCTGGATGATTTTCTACATAATACTATAGGAATGCTTCTACTCAAACCAATGAAATGCTCCTCTGATAGCTGGTCTACCTCTTGACCTACAGTATATCAGTACATTTTGACATACAGAGAAATATTAAGGCAGTACATATTGCTTTGGGGATTGTGTGTACTGGCAAAATTGAAATGAGATCTTTATTGGCTAATGAGAAGAAGCAAGCCAATGATGGCTTTTGGAGAGGACTCGAGGGATCACTACGGAAATGAGATCACTTTATCAAATGAAGTAAAGATTTGGAAGAAAGGAATCTTAGCATATCAAAGGTAAGCAGAAGAGGAAGAGAGATTGAGTGGCAGCATATTATCCCATCACAAGCAGGATAAGATAGTGATTAGTGATCAGAGAAACTATGCACTGATTTTCAGCCCAATCAGTTTGAGGAAGATTTTTCTCTGTTTTTATATGGAGAAAGATGGTAAATAGGCTAAATTGAACACGTTACCCGATCCAAGGCAAGAAGATACTAGGCAGTTACAGAAAGCACACTAGAGATGGTAAAGAGACTACTAAGAAAAGACTGAGGAAATTCTTACAAATT
>VWZV01005340.1:1339-17284 GCA_013397155.1 Irena cyanogastra | reverse complement strand
AAAAAAAAAAAAGAGTGGAACAGTGGAACAGGATACTTCATAAAATTAAACCTCAATAACACTACACGAAGATAATGAATATCACATGTGGCAGATTCAACTTAAAGCAGAAAAGCTGAAAAAAACCAAAACAAAACCAACTGTAAAGGCTATAGAATGTTCAGCTGCAAAACCTCCATATCCCACAAAAAGATGAAGAGATTATGATAACTTGGTGGTTTCCAGAGTTCTCTGAATTATTTCATTATAAATGTGGTTCATGGAAAGACATAGAAAGAAAACATAAAAAGGAAGTCTCAGTATTGTTTGGTTTTAATCCCAGTTAGATGTGTGTTTAGAGGCCCTTTTTCAGCATACTTAAACCACCAGAACTAACTCAATAAAGGAACTATCCTTTGCTATAGAAAGGGCATGAATGACTGAGAAGTGATCTAAAACCAAACACTTGGTAATGCAGGAGAGGAATAAAACATGGAGTGGATGGAAGAAAAAAAGGTAATTACAGATTTAAAATATCTAAGGAATGCTTGGATAGGCAGATTCTGTTGTCATCATCATATCATTGCTTACTCATCCTTCTGCAAGTCCCACCAAACTGTGTGAGTCCAGGTAAATTTGCAAGATGTGCAGTTCAGCACAGGACAATCCTCACTACAGCATCAAAAACTTGAAAGACATGAAAAAAGATGCTGAAAGATACAGAACACCAGAACTTAATAGAAAATAAAACCTGAGGTGTTAATATTTACCACTAGGAATTTGGAAGGAAAAGGTAGATGGTACCAAATTGAACAGGTACCAATCTTTAATAAAGACAGCAGCAGACAGAAAGGATGCTGAAGCTGCTCAGAGCACATGGCAAAATCATGCAGCCCCAGGGGGACTAGAGAAACAAGTGGGTCAAACTTGACAGCTAAGATAAAACTGTGGTGTGAATAATCAACAGAAAACCTGTAGTTTGCCTGTGATCTGCAAGGATCCCAAGAGAGGAGCAGGACAAGAAAACTGTTTCTTGTGAGATGGTAAAAGAATTTGGCCTGAGGCTTTCTTAGAAAGATCATGGCCCACATACATATTTGTTTTTTCTGCCTCTCAGGAGAACTGATATGCATGTATTTTATAACTAAATAAATAATACTATGGAAATATTCTTATTCTCCATGGCAAATTTCTTACTAAATGGCAAAAAAAAAAAAAATCAGAGGTCTTTTACTGGCCTAAAAAGATCAATACACTGTGCATACTAAATATTTCTACAGTCTTCTTCCTTTGAAAACAATTGTTATCATTAAGACTAAAGTCAACACAGAGCTTTCTTCAACTGTTTCACAAAATATCCTTCTTTTTTTAAAGCCTTTACAATTACAGAGGAACTCGTTCACAATGGTATCCCATGGTTGAAGGTAAAGCATGTAGCTAACCATCATAATACAAACTAGACTTGATGTTTAAACTTGATATTTATGTTTTCTATGCCACTTTTAGTTATGCCACTTCAGTTATGCCACTCTTCTATAAACTTTCACTTCTCCAATGCCAGACAAAGCTAGTTCCAGCTGTCTCCAATGGACACACTAAAGGACAGAGCTGAGGTGGAGGTGAGGGTTTAGCTTGTCTGAGAGCCACTTTAATGAAAAATGCTATCTAAGAAAGTACAATAATTATGGCTGGTAGTGAGGAGTAAGGAAAAAAAGTATAAAAAATGTCCCTGTGAACACCAAGGTCAGAGAAGGAGAGGGAGGATGTGATCCAAGGTTAACCACAGATTCCTGTCAGGAATGGCAACTCACGGAGGACCCATGACAGAGGAGGGTGTGAGAGGGAGCAACGGAGATGAACCTCAAGGTCATGATTGTGAGGCCACCAGGTGTTCCCCACCACCCTGAAGGGACTCAGTGTAGCAGAAGGTCACTTCTAACAAGGCAGGAGAGGAGTCTGAAATGAAGAAGTGAATCTGAGCCTAGAAAAGTGATGGGGAGAAGGGAGAGGAAGATGTTTTCTACAGATGTGCAAATATCTCCCTCTTTGTGATTTGTTTCCCAATATTTGAAATAAATACTCAAATATACATATTTAATAGGTAATAATGAAAGTTAAATTTCCTGAGCTGAGTCACTTTTGTCTGTGACAATAATTGGTAAACCATTTCTCTGTCTACCTAAAACCACAGGCTTTCTCACTCCTGCTCTTCCTAATTTCTCTTCTCCTCCTTCTCAAGGGGGAATGCAAGTTACTGACTGTCATAGTGGCTGCTTGGCTTTTATCCTAATCTACCCCACTGATGTATCTTCATTTACTACCTTGAAGCTGGTGAAACAAAAAGGGAAGAGAACACAAAAGGATATAAATAACAAAACAAGCAGGAAAAAAACCACAACCTCTTCTTATCTGAATATGTTAAAAGAAAAAGCCAGAATGAATACTGGTAGATTCTGCAGAACAGACTTCAGAAAGTTTAGGAAAGAAAAAGAAAAAGAGTGAAAATTTTAAATTAATATGAATAAGCTTTATAATATTAATTTATTATTTCAATTACTGTAGAAATATAGGAACTGTACAACATCCTATAACATTTTCCTGTTGTCCCCTGTCTCTTCACTTTGGATTTTTAAGAACAGAAGGTATACTGGTTTTCTATGGCATATTGCCCATGATGGAGCAAGTTTCTGGCAGTAACCAGGTGATGATGTGGGCATGGAGTTCATGGAGAACTCCAGTTAGTGGCAAGGATTTATCTTGGAGCAATTTGCAAAGGACTGTCTCCCATGGAAGAGACTCCATGTTGGGGCAGGGGAAGAGTATTAGAAGGAAGCAGCAGAGACCACACTAAATGAACTGACCATGAACTCCATTTTCTGTCCCCTGTGCTGCTCAATGGGAAGGAGGTAAAGAAAATTGTGAGTGAAGTCAAGCATGAGAAGAAAGGAGGAGTGGGAGGAAAATGCTTTGAGGTTTGTTTTTACTTCTCATTATCCTGCTCTGACTTATGAGTGGCAATTAATTAAATCAATTTTTCCAGGTTGACTGTTTTGCTCATGACAGTAATGGATGAGTGATCTCTCTCCGTGTCCTGTCTTTATATTGAGACATGAGCATTTTGTCATATTTCCTTTCCCCTATCAAGAAGAAGGGGAGTGATAGAGCAGCTTGGTGGGCACCTTGTGGCTAGCCAATGTCAACTCATCACCAGAGGCTATTAAAATTAGTATCTGCCAGTGAATCTGTAAAAAAACAATGGTGTAAAAAGAATACATAGGCACTAAAACATCAGAGACCCATAACACTTGAGTGATCTAGGTATTTCTTACTGGTGACAGCTATCTCTCTTCCAAACCTTTGTAGCAGAGCCTTTCCGGCCTAGATTTTGTATTTATTCTGGGGTGAAATCTTGTTTGTTGGAAACTTTGTTTTGTATTGTATTTCCAATAACCTGTCTTTTCCTGTTTCTCTCCCTGTGTTTAGGCCAAAAAATTATGAGTTTTTGTATAATTTTTTATAGTATAGGGGTTTCGTGTGAAAGTTCTATATAATTAATGGGATGTGAACCTATTTTGTTGTGTATCTTAGTTACTTTGCCTCGTCAGTTCATTTCAAATCCCAGCTGGAGAGAGCTCTGTTCTCCCTCATCTGATATTTTATTTTTGCCTTCTCTTACTGTTTATCTCCAGTTCTGTTATTAATGTTACAAAGTGCTCAAAAATTATTTCCATGGAAAGGTAATGTATTTCATTATGAATACTGTATGACTGAGACAACAGAACAATCACATTTAGGAAAGCACTTGATTAGCAATTTCAAATAATTGCTATGTGAAAATCTCCAGTCTTGCCTCTAGTGAAAGGGTAGGTAGGGATGCTGAGCTTATTCTCCTTATACCATTCTTACTTTGTATAGCTTTCTTATACCTGCCTTGATTTCTTGTGTCTAAATTAAGGTCATAATAATTTCCATCTCTCCATACATAGAAGCAACTTCCAGCCTCTAAAAGTTGTCACCTGTTTTGAAGCACCTTGTTTTTCACTATAGCATCCTTGAAAATAGCAGGTCCATTTTTTTTCATTCTGTTTTCCACTTCAATGTTAATAAACAGCAGATTTTAAGTTTCTTTGAAAGCAAAGATAAAATGCTGAAATACATTACCAAATTTCTGTTTTGTTTTGGTCAATAAAACATATAGCCTATTTTATAATAAAATACAGCACAAATGAATTAGTTCTACCACAAAGAAAACCCAAAAAACCCCCACAATCATCATAAGTTCTCAGTTAATTGGGAGAAAATAAGCAAATTTTGTCATGCCTGTTTCACTGTGTCATTTAAAAAATAGTTAAAAATCAGATACCAAAATATGATCTATGTTAAACTTAAACCTTGCTTTTCAGAATGAAATATTGGTTTTAATTGATAATTGGAAAGTAAATATTAATTGATTATATACTAATTAATATTTGGTCTTATCAATTGAAATGTTTCTGTTAATGAAGTGGAAAAGAAGCTTTTATTCAAAGCATTAATAATTTATTTGTATCTTTTATTTCTAGTACCAAAAATCCTGACATCAAGCTCAGTGAAGGAGGGAAAGAAGGTACTCCAGCTGGTGGAACAGATATTTCTGTGACCCAAGGAGAAGACCATGGTAAATCAGATTGTCCCCCTCTAGCCTATGGAAAACTCCATTCCTCAGCAGGTGAAGAGTCCTCAGTAGCACTTCAAGAGCCTTCACAAGAGCAGAGTCCTGGCCCACGGAGAGAAATTCACATAGGAAAATATTTTCTGAAAGAAATTGTGTCCCATGGAGAGCCCAGGCTGGAGCAGTTTGTTCCTGAGAGACTGTACCTCCTGGAAAGGACTAATGCTGAAACAGTTCCTGGAACACCATAGTCTCTGGAATGGACACATATTGGAGCAGTTTATGAAAGACTGTCTCCTGTGGGAGGGACCCCACTGAAGAAAGGATATAGCATAGACAGGGAAGAGTCATGAGTCATTAGCAGAGTTTGGAAAGAAGGGTGGTGAGAAGGTGGTTTTAATTTCAGTTTTGTTTCTCATTTTCCTACTCTAGTTTTAACTGATAATAAATTAAATTAATCTTTCCCAAGTCAAATTTTGCCCATGAGGGTAGTTGGTGATCTCCTTATTCTTGAGCTGCAACCTTTTTCATCATATTTTCTGCTCCTCTCTGTCTGAGGAGGAGGGGTGAGAGTGAGACTTGATGGGTACCTGTCAGCTAGCCAAGGTCCACCTACCACAGTCCTTTGACATTCTTGTTCTTGTGAGAGGTGCGTGGTAATCCACCCATACAGTTTTACTTGCATTGTGTAATTGAGATGATGACTGCTCTCTTCATGATTGTAGTGACTTACTGCAAACTCTTCAGGACACAGATTTGCTAAAAATCAAGTGTTTGTTAAATAGTCAGTGCCAAGCTCATAATAATAAGTACTGTAAGAGTCATTAATCGGGTGCATTCAGTATATGTTTCAAATGATCATGCATTTCTCCAGCACTTGGCCTTTTCAAAAGGAGAACACCAAAGAGCAAATTAAGTTATCATTTATTTTAACTCAGATTTCACAGACTGGTTTGGAGACTCAAGAGTTCCGTCCTTTTACACAGTTATTAATTCTGACTGGTTTTGCCTTCTTTTTTTTTTGCCCACACATCCTGTGACTAAATTTGGGCATGTATTTATGTATGATTAATGTGCATTTCAGGACTCAAGTTCCAAAGCTCAGCATGCCATTTGGATGTGAGCAGAAACTGTGGCAGTTTCTCTGTCAATTGTCAGTGTGAAGAGTTAGATGGAGTGAAGTATCAGGACACAGGGAAGAATTTCTTCACAGAAAGAAATGGAATGGACTGCTCAAGGATGTGGCTAAGTTACCATACCTGGAAATGTTCAACAAGTGACTGGACATGGCAGGGCCATAGTGTATTGCTGAGATGGTGTTCAGTCAAAGGCTGTACTACATGATATCAGAGGTAATTTCTAACCTAAATGATTCTGTGATCCTGTGAAGAATTGAGGTGCCTAATATGAGATGCTAACAAAAATTATTCATCACTGTCCAAAGACAGAATTATCAGAATGTCTTGGGAATGATTTATGATGATAGTCTATTCCATGATCCTCTGCTTTATGCCCAAAAATGGTTGCTGTATCTGTAAGGTCCAGGAGAGGGTGTGTGTGGGGCTGGACAGGGGGGAGCTTATGAGAGTTTTGGTGGATAATTTTGAAGACTCATTGCCCGTGTGTTCCATGGCTCTGTGAGGTTTGGTTCTGCTTGGATAGTTCAGTTTTGTTGGTGCAAGCGAAAGGCTTTTCCATCCCTGTCTTGGAGAAGCTGCAGTAGAAATCTTCCATCTGCCTTGAGGTGAACTTAACAGCTGCAGGTCTGAGAATGGAGTGGCACTGGCGAGAGCAGGGCTGCCCTGGTCCAGCCCCAAGCCTCAGGGAGCCAAGGGAGAGAAAACACCCCAAGAGGCTCCAGAGCAGCTGTTTCAGCTGCCATGACTGCTGTGGAGAGGAGACCAATGCCAGAGAGTCACCAGCTTTTTGCCTCCTCAAAGCTGGCACCATCTCACATCACGTGTGGGGAAGGGTTATTTCTCCGACATTTCCACCATTTTTTGGGTCTTTGTTCTTGGGGGGGGGGGATTCCTGATAATTTGGTGTTTAGCAGTTATTTACTTTTCTTCCTTGCCTTGAGAGCATCCTATTGTTGATAAGCCATTGGTTTGGTTTGGTTTATTTTTCATTTTTCTCTATTAGTATTCATTTTCTATTGGTGGAAGAGGATTGTTGAAATCCTTTAGAGGAGACTGCTCATTGCAGAGTGTGCTTTCTTAAGAAACTGAGACATGGAACTTCCTCTCTATCTCTGTGGGTATAAAGACAATTGTCTGTATTTTCTCAGATGGAAGTCCCTTAAGATTGCACTTATCCACAAGCTACTTTTGAGTCTGTAAATACGTATCTCCGTATTTTTTTAGTAGTGTTTGCAGTAGGCTAAGAGAAATTATCTGAACTCTGCTCAGTATTATTAGGCCACACCTGGAGTATTGCATACAGTGCTGGTCTCTCCAGTACAAGAGGGACACAGATACACTGGGTACAGTCAAACAAAGAAACACCAAGATGATGAAGGGACTGTTCAGCCTAGAGAAGATGCTTCTTTACAGTGGTGCCCAGTGACAGGACTTGGATGCAAGGGATATGAACCAGTACACAGAAAATTCCATCTAAACACCTGGAAGCACTTTTTCAACTGTGAGGGTGGCTGAGAACTGGCACAGGTTGCCCAGGGGGACTATGCAGCACCTATTCCTGGAGAAATTCAAAAGACATCTGTACGTTGCTCTAGGCAACAGGCTTGAGGTGGCCCTGCTCGAGTAGCGCATAGGACTAGAAGAACTCCAGGGGTCCTTTCCAGCCTCAACCATTCTGCAATCCTAAAATGGTTCCAGAAAAGTTCTGTGCTGCAACATCCCGTTAAATGACAGATAATTAAGATAAGAAGCTGTTACAGAAATCCTTAGATTTAATAAATATGAATATTGTAAATAAAGCTAAATTCAAAGTATTAAGAATGATAATTTAATATGAAATGCCTTTCCGGGAAAACTGTAGTTCACTAGAATCTACTTTTCCTATGGGCTTTGACAAAAAAATGCCTCTAGAAATACAAGCGGCTCTCTATCAGGGAATTTGGAGGATGAGACTGATTCTATAACTACCTCACTTCCAAATAGTTAAAGTTAGTATACTGGTGTTCCTGCACAAATAGATAAGTTTATTTCTATTACCCACTCCATTCAGGATAAATAAAAGTAGCCTTAGGGCATTTTCAAGCCTCATTTTGTAAACTTATTACAACAGTATAGTGTGAAGAAATCTAAACTGGAAGCATCATTGGGCATAGGATTGAAAACCTGGCTCACAAATTTATTATACTTTATTAGAGTGATTAAACAGTGAGCAAGAATAGTCAGAGGAAGCACAAAAGAGGAAATTAGGTAAAAACAAAGCTCCGTGATTGAATAGGCCTGTAAAACTCTATTTTTTTTAATCAGAGTAAGTCAGCTAGGCAACATAATCTACTACTTTTTACTTCTAACCTTAGTATTTTTCTTTGATACAAACAGTAAATATGGAACTTTATGATTACACATCCAGAATTTTTAGTTTCCACAACTTTCTAATCACTAGACAAATCATTTGAGCTCTAGTTTAGATGTGATTCTGAACAACCATTCTCAAATTTCTTTATTGAAATTAATCTCAAGAAATGTATATGCACAATGTAAAAGTAGTTCAAGACTGCATAAGTATAAACCTCAGTAAATGATATACACTTACTTTTCAGAAAGTGAATTTACTAAAGAAACAAAATAATGCTCCAAAGAATTTATAAGTTGCAGTAAAAGACCACAAATGAAGGAATGGTCCACAGGATTTTTTCAGATTTGAAAGCCTAGGACTTATTTTAAACCTCTGCAGAGGCAAATGACTTTTTTTGAGAAAGTTATTCCTCACTTTGTAGGGTGTTATCCAGCCAGTCAGTTCTTTTAGGTTTTAGCTGATTGTCATAAAGTAATATCAAACTTAAACCAATGATGACATTGTAAAAACATACAAACAAAAAAATCAGTCATTGTTTTCTTCTAGGAATTAATCATTCCTGCTTCGTAAATCTTAAATGCCAATATTTGGAGTCACCAATAGAATACAGAGCTCCAAAAGAAAATATATCATCTGTGTGTACTAGGAAGATGTAATACTCAGAACTTCCCTAATTAACTTCTAAATGGGCTGTTTTCATACACCTGTTTGTCAACACACGGAAAGAGCTTGTGTGTATTATGTCACTAGTGAATTTTTAAAATCATATAGGTTAAGGAAGGAACTTGGAAGAAATAATTTTGAAAGGCATTAAGTAATAAAATTGTAGAACAGCCTTAATCAGAAGAGACCCACAAGGATCATCAAAATCCAAGTGCCAATTGACAGGAATTCGCTATGCACTAAATCAGATGAATGTAAATATTGCTACTTATACATATCTTTATTTGTTTGATGTTTCTTTCATTCATTCATTCATTCATTCATCTGTTATGGAAATGGCAAGTACAGCATGTCAACCACTAACAGAAGTTCTCTACATTATTCTGCTAGCATTCCCTGTCCTGGCCTGGATAAAGTATATCCCTCCTTTTACACGTATATCCCTCCTTTTACACTGAACTGTAACTCACTAGCATTGCATGTTAAGGCTTTTGATTGCTCTGGGGAGATACCATCAAGTGAGAATTGTGCCATGTCTGATACAGTTTATTAACAAATATATCTAGGGGTAACCCATGCAGTTTATGAAATTCTATTTATCATTAAATGTACTTAGCAATTTATTGTCACATTAGATTATTTCACAGGGGGGAAAAAAAAAGAAACATCAATTAGAAAGAGGATTTAAAAACCATTAAATGAAGTCTATTGATAAGTACCTACACAGAGTAACACATGTGTCTTGCAGGAGAAAAAGCCAACAATAGTTCACATTTCTATACAATGTGAAATTACATAATGTCTTTCCTATCTCCCCTTTTAGACATATGCTGGAGTACCACTAGACTTCTGTAGAAGTCAAACACAGAAACAACATAGTGAAAAAATTACTGGTTTTGGTTGGGTTTTTGGCAATTATTTGAATTGGTATATACTCCTGTATGGTAGGAGCAAAAATTGCTTGTGGCTTACACAATCTATAAAATATGTTCGTATAACATACATAAATACAATCTTATAGTAAATCTGATTTTTTATTTTGTAAAAATAATTCTGCTAAATGAGTTATTTATTAAACTTTTATTATTATTGAATTAAAAAGGAAAGTGGTTGTTTGCTATATGTGAAATTTTGTAGCCTCTTTTCCAGAGAGAACAATTCTTAATAATTTTTTCTGGCATTCCTTTTATCTGTCCCACATACTATACCTTCCTGATAATTTGTTTGTGCCACAGAAAGCAAAGTTTACACAGAAGTTCACTGACAAGTTTAAATTAAAACAAAAAAGAAAACCCCTGGCTTTAAAGTCATGAAAAAGGAATTGTTATAAAATAATATTAAAATATATTTAAAGATTTTTTTGTAGTTTGAATATGTATATATCATCTATACCAAAGGAAAAACAGAAGTTGCAGCGTACTGCCTTTTCTCCTTCTGCCAAAGAAACAGAAAAAACTCCAAATGTTATAAATCAGCTATAAGGTATGGAAGTTCAACTGAGCTTATCAGAAAAGTAAAGCAGTAAGGGTCCTAATTTGGCAAGAAAAAGTAATAACTTAGAAAATAATTTGGATTAAAGAGCTTTTCAGCTCAACATTGGAACAATGCTTAAACTCTGAGGATATCCTCTGAAAATTTCTGAAGAATAATGGTATATTACTGCTGTATATTTGAAAAGAGGAAATATTTTCTTACTCACAAATGAAAAAAATAGTGTGGAGAGTAATACGAATTTTGAATAAAATTAATTTATGCTAACCCTTTTTTTTTTTTTTTCAGAGCAGGAAAATTCTTGTGGTAGTGGATAATTTCTCTATATTACAGACTATCATTCCTAAGAGCACTGGATCTTCACATTGAGTGCATGCCCCACAGGACAGGTATATCAGATACCAAACTTCAGGGTGTATATATATACTGCAGAATGTAGAACACTGAAATAAATAAGTTTATATCCTGTGACTAAATAAGAAGGAGGCTGTACTGCACAGGAAGTAGAGACAGGAATGGAAAATTACAGTGTAAACACACAGATCATGGAAACTGGATAATCTAAAGTTTGCTTAACTGCTGAGGAAAAAAAAAGAAAGTGTCTCTGAGAAATAATAGCTAAATATAAAAGCAACAATTGCATATATGTTTGTTTTCACATAGAATTATCCTGACACTGAGGAACTATTGTGGTTTGGTTTTGTTCTTTCTTAAATTAATCTATTGCTACCTTATGTTGAAGAATGGTTTGTTCCTTGTACCCCAGTTCAGTTCCCAGAATGGTATCTTCCCAGGTTATGTACGCCCCTTTCCCCTGTCAATCTCCCTTGCACCTTCCCCTGTTTCAAGACCCTTCGTTGTCAATCCTTTAAACCCTACCCCTGCCACATGTCTGTCACAGTTAGCCGTACCTCCTTTTCCAGAAGCTTCTTTGTCAGTTATGTTATCCTACCTCTCCCATAGGTTGGTTAAGCATGCACTCCTCCCTTCCCCTCCAACATTGGTTGTATTACAATTATGTCCCTCCTCATGCTCCTCCCTGCTAGCTAGCCATTGGTTGTTAGGCAGTCTCCTCCCCAGGGGCTGCACTCCTTTTTAGGTTGCTGTAACTCCCTCCCCCTCCACTCTGTCGCTCTTTTGTGTCTGCTCCGTTCTGGCATGTTACTTTGTGTCACCTCTATTCTTCTCCTCTCGGGGAAGGTAATAAACAGCTTGGAACTCACACCCAGAGAGCCCCTCTCTCGCTCATTCCTTCCTTCATCTATGACAAGAAACTCCTCTGGACCTGCTCGGCCCAGGCCAAGACGAAGGAGGGGTTTCCTGCCAGCGGCCGAATTGCTGCCCTCTGTCTCTGCAGGGGTAGAGGCGGGGAGCGGCCTCGCCGTGGTGTCGCACCGAGGTCCAGGGGTGGGAGCTAGCCAGCACCAGCATCCCCCCGGCACCTGTGATGGGCACCAGCAGCGTCAGGAATGAACTGAGTACATTAAATAAAGCAATTGTAGAGCAGAGAAGAGTAACTACAACTTAAGAACCAGAATGGAATAATTAGAAATGCAAATGTGAGATTACCAAGACATTAGTATAAACCAGAAAGCGATTATTGAGGTAAAGACCAAAGTTTAGAGAGAGGCTGCTGCTTTGGAAATTGATAATGGGTAGTGAAGAAAATACCACAGGATTTTAGTATTTGTCAAAGCCCCATATTGAAATACATATTCTAGGTGCAGCTGGTTATTGCAGCCTTTAGTCACCAGCAGCATGAAAAGGCAAGACACATTTAGAGAAACAGCTCAGGGTTAAGGATTGTTTGGTTTATGCTGTATTGCGAACAGG
This sequence comes from Irena cyanogastra, assembly GCA_013397155.1. NCBI lineage: Eukaryota > Metazoa > Chordata > Aves > Passeriformes > Irenidae > Irena > Irena cyanogastra. Next base: position 5,175 of record VWZV01005340.1, on the reverse strand, counting down.
TGAAGGAAATTGTTGATCCCATATAACGGTTATGAAACATCACAGTTGTGAAATTAATAATACCACAAACACAGTTAGTAAATTCCTTGCTTCTAGTAATTTCTCAAGAAGTCATAAATCGAAGTTAGACCTACAGTACAGTTCACTACAAAACTTAGAAATACGAGAATCAAACTAACCTGAAGACACGTGGGGGCTGGAAGTTTTATGTTCAGATTCTGGACATTATAAAAAAACTGAATGCAGCTGTTAAGTGCTACAAAACAATGGGAAATTTAGACATACATCTATATAGACGCACATATAAGGAAAATGTATTATGTTTCAGTGCTAACAGACTTAAGCATGACATGATACACAAAACAAAATGTCAGAAGAAGTTTTTTATTCTTCATAGAGTGCAGGCCATGCAAAAAAGTAGTAAATGAGATACAATAATGAAAAGGGCACTCTTAAGTTAATATGACTTTATGACTACAGTCTTTGTATTAGAATTATGTCATAGACACAAAACAGCAAAGTCACCTTTCTGGAAAATGGTCAGCTTTTAGAAGCTGGCCTTTCAGTAAAAGATGTTAACAAAAACTATACTCCAGGAAAAAACAATTCAGATCTATCAAATGAAATGCATAGACAACAGAGTGGAGAAAGTAGAGGGTGAGATTCTAAAATGAAAGGAGGAACAGTAGCGTGCTGGGAAGTTGAGAATTCAGAAAAAGGATTGATTCTACAAAACCCACATTTAAGATTTAAAGAAATTATAAAGCTTAACCCCATCCAGAAACAACAGGAACAAGGACAACAACCAAACAAACTAACCAAACAAAAAAAATGTACAAAACCAAAATAAAAACTCAGCAATGAAAATGAATGACCTTATCCTTATATATTCATATAAATATGCAGAGCTGAATTTTCTCTTCTCTCTTGTCTTTCAGATATTATAATAAATGAAACATATTACTCATTCTATCAGTTGGTGTTGTAGCGTGTTGTTGAGTTTTACCGGGTTTCCCCCTGAGCCATAGCTGTGTTCCTTTGAGTTTTGCCATCTCTCTGCAGCCCTGCTCTGGGTCTAGAGAATTCCAGGGAGTCTGTCGAGAGACTTGACAGGTTCTCAGTTTCTCCCTCCTCCCTTTTATTCATTTTATTGGTTACTGAGATTCTTTTTGTTTCGGGTCACCCCCCCATCCCTGATTGGTCCCATGCCTGTACCCCTCCCCTGTCCCCACCCCCGTTTATAGCTGCACAGAGAGGAGATCTCACTTTTGTGGGGCTCCTGCTCTGGGCAGATAAACCAGAGTCGCACCCTGCAAAAGTCCTCTCTTCGTTTCCTCATCATTGCCATGCTTTTGGTGAAGGCAGAAACACCTGAAACCAGAGGAGGTACTGAATTGTACCCATTTGTGCTGGATAGGAGCAAGAGCTAACCGGAATAGGACGTGCAATCCCTGGAGCTGCATGTGAACCCCGGCACAATTTTGGAACTTGGATGAAAGTACTAATATGTTTTCCTGGAAAGTTTAACCAGGTGCATGCTAAGAACTGAGAACTTAGAGACTGAGACTGAGAGCTCAGAACTGTTTTAAAAGTAGCTTGGTGACCCTATCATTGGGCAGATAATGACAGAAAATCATGTTTTAATGACACACAGTGTAGTGATAGATTTAGTTAATTTTCAGGCCTGGCTAGAAATGCCTCAGGCTATTACAGTTCTAGTCAATCATGCAATTTGTTATTATCAAAAAGATTGGAATGGTGATTCTGTCAAAAGATGTTCCAGAGAATGCAATAGCTGTCTGCAGCAAATAGCAAGAGATTTGACAACTTAAAGGCAGAATTATGTATTTACACAGCTTGTATAAAGCTAGAGGGCTAATTTCCGCTCAGAGGCAATCTCAGCAATTTCAGAAGAGTTAGCTGACTTGGATGAACAGGAAGTAATTCCAAAATGCAATTCAATAACTAAGTGGCATAGTAGATTATGAAAGGCAGATGTCTTACAGACGCTAACAATGACTGTTACATTTAAAGGAAGTAACTCCTGTCTTTTCTAATGGTGGCATCCTACTGACATAAGCAGCTACTGGAAATAGGGTGTAGCTGTTTTCTACAGTAAAGATATCCAGTGGATTGTCACCTCTCTGCTGTCATGAGGAGAATCAGTGTAAGTTTGCCTTAAACGTTAGGAATTACATGACTGTTGTTTCTTGTAGAAACAGAGAAAGCTTTTGTGCAACACTTCTCATAATTGCTAATGCCTCAGATATTTTTTAGGTATGTGGGCATACTAACATTAGTTAATGGGTTTTCAACTCTGATTAATTACAGTCTATTAATCTAAATTTGCCAAGGAGTCTCAAAGTAATGCAGTACTATGCTACCTTTCTCTACTCTTTTCTCCTTGATGTGTGGAAGCGAAAATTGCTCCTGAGAATATATCTGTTGATAAGTGTATATTGTCACTGCCCTCTTTAGCTGCCCTTTTCTGATCTTCTGTTGTCCCGGCTAGTCTTGGAGATCAAGGGCTAGAGAGCAGTGGTGACACGGCTCACACACTCAGGGTGGCAGTGTCCCACAGTGTTCAGGACCAGCTGAGAGGCAGTCGACGAAGGAATCCCGCAAAGGAAACAAGAGGAGGCTCTCGTGCCTTGGATCCGTCTCAGTTTATTCCAACACCACTGAACTAAGAGAGGAGTAAACCAGACGAAGGGCAGGCTGGCAAGAGCCCAGACAATCGGTTACACCAGGTTATAAAGGGTTGCCACCCAGGGGGAGGCAATCTCTAGTAAACCAATCACAGGCAACAAAGGGAGGGATGTAAAGGATTACATGACAAGAAAGGGACAAATCACTGGATAGGAAGGAGGGGGGCAGGTCACGAGCCCCAATGGGACGTCGAGGGAGGCGGGGGAACCCCTGCAGGGTCAGGAGGGCTATGATAGGATGAGGGTTTGTGGGACAGGGATCTCTCTGGAACAATGGGTGGGGAAACCTTAACAGACAGGACTAAACCAAGCCCCAAAAGAGGGGCCAACATAACTGGCAGGGGTTTAGGCGGGAACACTGGGGGATTGAACCATCTAGCACAGGCAAAAAGGGGAATAGGATTGAATCATTTAGCAGAACGAACCACAACAGTATATGTTTAAACTGTGCGAATGACTGATACTGAGTTATATCACTTTGCCTTCTTTGCAGGCTATTTAAGCCTCGAGGGTTAACCCCTGTTGCTATTGCTGGTATGGCTAATTTTGGCAGTCTGGTCATGATTGAATAATTGCTTTAGCCTCATTCTGAGAGATGTTAAACATTATTTCTAAGGCAGATGCACTCTGATGATAGAAGGCATGGCTCATTCTGGCTTGTTCGATAACATTTGGAAGTGTATTCTGTATTGACATGGCTAAAATATCAGCCCTGGCATTGTCTTCTGCTAGGAAACCTGGAAGCACAGAATGTGAATGAATGTGTGACAAAGCAAGGTTCCTGTTGAATAGAAAGAAGGAAGATTAATTTCTTAAGCAAACCGTATAACTGGTCACTGGAAACTTCTTTAGCAGAGACTCTTCTGCTCTCTCCACTACACCTGCAGCATAGAATGAATCAGTTACTAAATTAAGAGGAAACGTGAATTTTGAAAAGACTCACACAACTGCCGTTAACTCTATTATTTGTGAGGAACCTTCTACCTTTTCAGTGTCTCAATTACTATTCCTTTGTCTCTGGATTTTGCCAAGCAGTCACAGATTTTTTAGACTTCCCTAAACTGTCTGTAAAAAATGTGATTGCATCTAGGGGTGCATGACTTCTTAAAGGCTTGTGAATTAATTTTA
>VWZV01005338.1:642868-707127 GCA_013397155.1 Irena cyanogastra | reverse complement strand
CCCTTCCTTCCCTTCCTTTCTCTGTATGTGTTCAGTTACCCTTTCCAGATTCCATCAGCACTTTTAAAATTCTCCAACCATAGAAATTCATTTCTCTGGGAAGAACAAAAAAGTTGTAAACCCAATGGTGCCATTTCACTGCCATTGTTTTGGGGGAAAAAAACCCAAAAAACAAACCTCTTTCAAGTCTGGAGGGAGATGTCCCTGAGACACAAATTGCCTTCCAATGTAGAAAAAACCCTAACTCCAGAAGAAATGCTTCATCTTTAGATTGTTTTGTGGGAGCTTGCTGTCATGGGCTGGTTTGGGAAATTGGACTCTGCACCCAGCCCAACATCTGTAATGCTGAGGAGGGTGAGAACTGGCTCATCCCGTGGCTGTAAGCCACAGTACCAGTGTTTTGCTGGGTCCCTTCCAGCTAATTAATTTGACACCAGATTTTCTGTTGCTGCCTGTCACAGCTGCTTTCACACTAAGATTGGTTAGCAAGGTTTGGCAGGCTGACAAGCAGCCCCAGTGCAGCAACTTTGCTCTGATTCAGCCTGGAGTGGGAGGGAAGGGAGGATTGGGCCTCCTGGAACGTTTTGCTAAGCAAGAAGCAGGGCAAGGACTCTGCAGAGCAGAGGGTACAGAGGAGCTGGCAGTCAGATGCTTCATGTTTTTGCTTTCTCTTCCATCCAGAACAAAGCTAACTGGCACCCCATCTGATGAGAGTCCTGTGGCCAGTTCTGAGGCAGCACTGTGTTTGTATATGGGTGGGAGCCTTACTTCCCTCATTGTTCCCTTGCCCAAAATTATCACCCTCAGGATATGAGAGCTTTTCTTGTCAGCTGCCTTAAGAATTGTAATGCCTGCACCCAGCTCCAGACTACTTGTGGAGAGAGCAGAGCTGCCTCATCTACTTCCTGCTCCTTTTTTCATTCCTATTTTTCAGCCTGGTGCTCTTGCAGCAGCTCTAGATCCACTTGCTTAGCCAGGGGATGCTCCTGCAGCCTGCTGTGGAATGAAGTGGATTAACAAACCCTGGAGCTACATAGCTGTTTGCTGGAGAGCTCTGAGGCTGCTCCTGTTGTCACTGAGCTTTGCCAAGGGATTTTGTTGGTGACAGTAACAATCCAGGGACTTCTGGTGGTGGTGGATGCAGCAGATTGGCTTTTGTTCTCTAGCAGAGGAGTTGAGAGGGGAGGGCAGGATGGGCTGCACTCAGCACTGCTGGGATGATACAGGGGTGGACTCCACTCCATAATTCAAAAGTGAGTGTTGTGTTCTGTGTGACATTAGCCATGGGGACATGCTTCTTTCAGGGGAAAATGTATTTCCCTGCCATGGAAAACTTTTGTTGAGCAAATGCTCTCTGTGCTCAGCCTAAGCACTGAGCTCTGGTACAAAGCTTCCAACTGACTTCAGCACGTGCTGCTCCCACACTGGCTGATTTCCTCTTATGTTGAGCTGTGTCATATCCCTGCTGCTCTACAGAGAACTCTTAACCTAGTTTGGGTATTTCCAAGCTGAGTTTATAGCAATCTTCTAATTGTCTCCATGCCAAGTGGAGTATGCCATCCACAACTTCTTTCTGTATTTTGTGAAAAGTTCATGTCACCTCTGGCTTGGCAAGGTCCTGTTTATCCCCAGATGTTCTTCCAGCAGCACCAGGATGCAGCTTTTCCTAGTGACTGGCCTTCAACTGCCTCACAGTGCTGTGATGCCCTGCAAAGCCATTTTTGGGGTGCTTCATCAGCACAGTGTGTTCTCTCCCATCCCCACACCTGCTCTCAGATCCACTGCAATGCAGGGAATGCAGCTGTAAAACTGTCCTGATCTGAGCAGTTTACTTCAAGATTTACTTGAAACTGGAGCAGGTTCCCACTCCTGGAGGAAACACCATGAGGTTCCTAAAGGTTTGACTATCCCACTTCTTTTCATTTTAGGTCTAAACATCTTGGGCAGCTTTGAAGGCCTTCATCCCACTATTTTTCACCAAATGTGCTGCTGGAGCAGCTGATTTCCCCATGCAGTTGCACTGCAGGAAGGCAGCAGTGATATCTGTGCTGGTGGCATGAGCACAGTCCTAAGGCTTGGGCTGGAAATCCAGAACAGTCTGTCTGATCCTAACTGGAAACCTTGCTGGCATATCAATGAGCTCTGCTGCAGTCACAGGCTGGGATTGTGGATTTATAGGGCAAGTGATCAGATTAATTGAGCAGCAGTGGGAGTGTTCAATTACACTGGCTTCTGATTAATCACCCTTTGTTGAAACATGTCAGCACACTTCCTACTGCCAAAAGCATTGCCTGAGGTGTGGGGAGCAGCAAGGCCTTGGCTCTAATCGATGGCAAAGCCATGCACTGCTCAGCACCAGCAGCTCCTCTCCTGCCTTCTTGATTCTGTGGAGAAATTTGCAAAAGTCTCAGCCAAGAATTTGAATTTGAATTTTGATTCTAAAAACTGGGGTGATGAGGGAGATCTTTGGGAAATCAGATGGTGATTGGAGACATCAGCTATCATCAGTGTAACATTGCAAACACTGTCACCTGAAAGTGATCCTGCTAGGGTTGGGGTGCCTTCCTCCCACACACATTACCCCAAAGGATGGGGATTTTAGGGCATCTCTGGAGAAGACACTAAGGTGGCACCAGAGCTTCTCCAAGATGCTCCATCTTTTCAGCCTGTTTCTCATGGCATCCCTTCCCTTCTTTACAGGGCTGGAAGCAATATAAGCTTGTGTGTTGGGAGTAAGGGCCACTTGCCTTTCCCACCTTCAAAGCCATGTCCAGATGCCATGAAAGTTTTGGGCTCTTGAGGAGGTTCCATGAAAACTTTGGGCTGTGAAGGTTGGAGGAGAGCCTGAAGGGAACATCAGAGCACATTTGTAGCCCTTAGTCCATGCAATAACCTCATCTTCCAGTGTAAATATCTCTACTTTTCTAGATGTTACTCCTTGTAATCACATTCCTTCTGTGTGTCCAGGTAAATTCCCTGAGTCCTTTGGGTGGAAACCCCCCATTCTGGTTCCCCCATCCTGGTTCCAGCTGTGTGCACCAAGGCAAGTCATTGCCTTACACAGTGCCCTGCTGCCTTCCTGCTCCACAGAAATCTCTGTAACATTTCTCTGCTATCTTGGTACCTGCAGCCACTAGCTTGCTTCTGTTCATCCAGTCCTTTCCTCCCCTCTGGGAGCAACAGACCAGAGGTCAGGTTTTCACAGCAGGAATTCTAATTGCTCCCTAAGAGCAGAGCTGTCTGCTGTTGTCTTGCAGCCCTGTTACATTACTGAGGTGCTCTTTAATATCATGCTTGTGATATTTGGGGCCTCTTCTAAATGAGGGCTCAGTGTCCTCACCAGATCTCACTGCCTGGCTTCTCTTTCTGTCTGGGCCATCAGCTGAAGTGATTTAATTGCTTCTATTCCAATGGCATTCTATGAATTCCATTGTTCCTGCTTTCTCCTCATATGCCAGATCCTGTGCTGTCAGCGTGACCATGGCATAGAGTTCTGGCTTCTGTGCAGATTCCTCTGAGGGGCTCACATCACTGAAGTCACTTTTGCACAAAACATGTGTATGACCAATCTCCTCACAAAAATATACACAAATCTATTTGTACAGTGTTTCTGGGGGAAAGGAAGAGCCTGCCTGGGAAGGAGTGTGTGGGTGGCAGCCTGCTGCATAAGCAGTGCTGCTCTTTTAGGTTCTGCAGTAGCTGAAGGATGTGCTTTCCTGTCCTCTAGACTCAGGTTTTACCTTCCTAATAACACATGCCAATTAAATAAGCAGATGCCTATAATTTGTGAAATTTTATAAAGCTCAATGACTTTTGCTTTATCAAAGGAAATTATCTAAGCTGTAAGAAAAGTCAGAGATGTCATCTGTGTTTTTCCTGTCTTCTTCCCAATATTTGAGTATTTTGCCTTGAGAAATCCAAGTTGCTCCTCCTTTTGATTGCCAGTTGGTATCTAAATCACACAGTCCCTATTTATGCTTCAGCTCACACCCTCCTCCCTGTCCATGTTGCTTCTGCAGTATGGACAGTTCTCCACGCTCTTCTGTGCCATCCACTCTGAATACTGACTTCTGCAGGGGGCACTTGGTCCATAATCTGGAGGCATCTGCAGGTTACCAGCTCTGTTTTAACTTGTTTGCCTCAAGAGTTAAGACAGAAACCCCAGGTTTTCCCACTTGCATGCAGCAATATGAGGATCCTCAGGGTCTTCACCACCCTGCTTGAATCAAGCACTTTCTCTGTTTAGGTTACACAAGAACAGATGCTGGGCAATCTCAACTTTCTCATCAGAGATTTTGGTTCAGCTCACAGCTTTGTTGTGGCACGAGACGTCACATGTCATCTCCTCTTGCCACTTGCAACCCTCTCCTCTGCCATGGGTGGTTAAGCACCCCTGAATTACACAGTATTTTTTGCACAATAAGAACACACACAGACTATTCTGCGACTCCTCACATTGAGTTGTTTCAATGCTTAAAGCCCTGTGGCTGGACATGGAAGATTTCCAACACCACCAGTTACTCACAGACTACACACAAACAGATCCCTTACATTATGGTTTTGGAAAAATTTCCCCCTTGGGCTTCTTCATTATCTGTTCAAGACAGCAACAATACAGTCCTATATCTGAATTATGAATGCCAGCCTCTGTCTGCTGCTGTGCACCCCTTCAGCCTTGCCAGAGCTCCTTAGATGGGTTTAATCCCAAGATGAGTTCTGAGGAATGCTGCCAAACTTCTACAGCAGCACCAAAGTCGATGAGCTGCCCTTCTCTCCCTACTCTTGCAGCTTTTTATTATTTTTATTTGTCGTGTGTTTTTTCTTCTGTTGAATAATTCAGCTAATAGGCTGGCACTAGAGCTCTTGAGAGCTGCTCCCTAATGAGGGAAGCAGCTTGCCAGCTTTTTATCTTTCCACTTGTTTGACTGCAAACCCAACATTATTAACAAATCACCATGGAAGAGCCGTGGCAATACAGAACAAAATGTTGTTGTCTTAACTTAAGCGGGCAAGGAAGAAAAAAAATAAACAAAATAAAAGAAACTCAAGCCCTGCCTGGGAAAACAAAGTGTGAAAGTGAAGCGTGCGTGGAAGGAAGTGATGGTAATAGAAATCTCTTTGCAACCTCATTCTGTCTCAATATCTGCAAGCAGGAAAGCTGGATGGGAGAAAGGATGTTAGCTTGCTGAAGAGACCTAATTCAGAGGATGAGTGTAGGTGTAGCTGTTGGCAGCTCTGTTTCTTGCCATGCTTTAATGAATAAAGGTTTGTATGGAAAGCTAAAAAGCTTTTTTTTTCTTTGTCAACTTTATTGTTTTTTGAAAAGCTGGATGATTTATGGTCCATGTGATTGAGATGGGACTAAAAAAAAATAAGTTTGTGGTGCCTTTTTGCACATTGCTGAATCCCCTTTAAAATGACATTGACATCACTTTGGCTTGAGTTTGTTCAGCTAAAGATCCACACTGACATATTTCAGATATGTTTAACCCGTGGTCCTCTCTGCATTTGTCCTTTCCTGCATGCCCAGGGTTCAGCAGCTCTGGATGCCTGGGAGTCCCACTAGGGAGGACATTTGCAAGGTCCCTCATCTCCTTTGCAGGACAATAATGCCACAAGTGGGGAGCAGGCAGAAAATCAAGCTGATGTGGCTCAGATGAGTCCTCTCCCAAGCCAGCAGCTTGTCTGACACCAAAACTCTCATCTCAAATTCCTGCCCAGTGAAATTCTGCAGCTGAACTAAAGTTACACCGAGTGCTGCATCCAAGTTTGACCTTGTTGACATTGTGATGTTTTCTGCCACACAGGGAAGATACTCATCTTAGGTCTTGGGGTCAAATTCTCACCCATGCATGTAGGATGAGATGCTTAATTTGATAAGAGGATTTTATCTCAAATACTGACCTAAAAATACTCATCTAAATATACATCTTAATATACATCTAAAAACCTCACACACGACAAGGTCCCAGTTATACTGTACAAACATGGGTCCAAGAGATTGCTCTGATCTCAGGAAGTGTGTTTTCTCATCTCTTTCCTGTTATGTTCCCAGCATTTGCACAAAATGCAGAACTCTAAGCTGAATGGCACAGCTGGGCAAAATTTGGCACTTCTGAACTGAGCTAACCTGGCTTGATTGGAAAATAAAATCCCACTCATCTGGCCTGTAATTGCTATTAAAGGGTCCTGTGAAGATACAAGGCTGAGTTAAATCAACCTTGCTATATGGACATCCAGGGAATTGCATCAAATTAGAATAGTTAAAGATCTGACTTGTTGTGTTTGCACTCAAAGCCTGGAGAACGGAAATTGAGATGAGCAAAAACGGTGATGGTAAGGAAAAACAGGGGAAAACAGACAAAAAGAGTGATTGAGAGCTCACGGAGCATTGTTCAAAATGGGCCCTCAGGGAATGCAAGCTCACAGTTGTTGCTTCTGGAAGACAGATCCCCTTTTGTTTGCACGGATGTATTGCTGAGCACGCTCCCTCTGCTTCTCGCTGGGTTATAATCTGTCTCCTGTTTCACATCAGTCCTGCTCGTGTCTCAGTCCATCCTTCAGCTGCTGGTGGCAGGAGATGAAACACCCTTTGCTTTGCCTGGCAGGGATGCGTGTGATGTGAAGCCAGATGGCTGCCAAGATGAGCATTTGAGAGTGTCTCCACATTATTAAATTGCAGCTGCTGTTTTTGCAATCAGAGGTGATGGGAGGGTTCCCAGCAGCAACCAGGAGCAGATGGGAGAAGAGGGACATGTCTTGGTGGGGTGTGATTAAAATCCACCAGGATGGGGTGTGCTCAGTCCCACTCCAGGCTTAGGCTTGCTGTTGGACAGTGGGGTCATAGGATGGGTTTATTCTGCCTGCCTGTACAGGTGGTGACCAGGAGCTTGCTTTGATGCACCAGCGTGATCCCACTGTAGCTGGCTGAAGCCAAACTGATTTTAGTAGTTTCTTGCTCTTTTCTCTTTGTTTTCCTCTTACTGTTGCATTACCTTACTAAAAATACCTAAAATCATATCATTTTCTGAGCTGCTTCCTCTGCTTGTTCTTGTTCCAGGCACAAACATCCATCTCTCTCTAAACACCTCTCTCCTCTGCCCAAATTAAGTCATCGCTTCAAAGCAGAACTTCATCTTTAGGGAACCTGTTATTCCATAGTCCTGACTTGCCTCCTCCTGAGCTAACAGGAGGTTTGGCCCTCAAGACAGGGGTCTGACTTGGTAATAGCTGGAGGGAAGGCTGATAATGCCATCATCCTCTAAATTGGATGTTGGAATATCCTGGCTTCTTGCTGAGAATTAGAAGGGCTGTTTTGGTCAAGCTGAATCCTGTGTAACTCTGGAGCCTTCTTCAGTCAGAGGGCAGGAGGACATGTTGAAAGAAGAAATGTAATTACTGTAGTTGTCCTGCTGGTAGTCCCCAGCCTTTGGCAATCAGCAGCTCAAGGACCTCATGTGGGCTGTGCATCAGGAAAAGGCAGAGATGTTAGTTGCCTTTATGAAATTTAAAGAAGACCTCCTATTCCATGTTTCTCTCCTGTCTGATTCACCCATGGCACGACCTTCCTGCAGGCTCATGGCTAGGAAGACTGGCTGAACCTTAGCTGATGTTGTTCTTGAATCAGGATGTTTCAGGGTGGGTCCTGCTGGTGATGAGTTTTGCTGTGTGCTGTCTCCTGAAGCTGTAAGTTTGCAAGCTGCCCTCTACATTTGGATTGATAGCAGAAGTGTCAGAAGGTTCTGGCTGGGAGCATGCCATGGAAAATCCTGCCCTCCAGGTAAAAGGAAACAACAGCAAACCAAAAGCCAGCTCAAGAGTAGTTGTAAAAGGACCCTTTGATGAAACTAAGTTAATGTAAAACAATGGAGCTATGTTGATGATTTCATGAAAACTATCTCAGTCCAGAGCAGGAGAGGATCTGGCTTGTCATTTTGGAAGCCTGTAGCGGTGGCAGTGGCCTAAGGTGGTACCTGACTGGTGACCACTGCCATGGTTTAACCCCAGTGGGAAGATCAGCTCCATGCAGCTGCTCACTTCACCTGCGTGGGATGGGAGACAGAATTGGAAGAGTAAAAGTGAGGAAACTCATGGGTTGTGATAAAAACAGTTTAACAGGCAAAGGAAAAAAGCCATGAACACAAGCAAAGCAAAACAAGGAATTTATTCACCACATGCCATGGGCAGGCAGGTGTTCAGCCACCCCCAGGAGAGCAGGGCTCCATCACGTGTGATGGTAACTGGGAAAGGCAAACACCATCACCCCAAACATCTCCCCTTCCTTCTTCTTCCCCCAGCTTTCTATGCTGAGCACGACTCTATATGGCATGGAATGTCCCTCTGGTCACTTGGGGTCAGCTGTCCTGACTGTCCCCTCCCAGCTGTGCACCCCCAGCCTCCTTGCTGGTGGGGTGGTAGGGAGAGCAACAAAGGCCTTGACTTAGTGTAAGCAGTGCTTGGCAACAACTAAAACATCAGTTAGCAACATTATTCTGGTATTAAATCCAAACCACAGCACTCTACCAGCTACTTGGAAGAAAATGAACTCTATCCCAGCTAGAGGATGGAGTGTCCTGACACCAGGACATCACTGAGATACCTGGATCCCAGGGAACATGCCTAAGGGATGATATCAGAGCTTTTGCATTAGGACACAACTGAGTTTTCCCTGTGTTTCTTCTACAAAAGAAGCCTTGGTTTTGGAATGGGATGGAGAATGAGCTGACAGGCAGTTTAGGACGGGGTAAGGTCCTTCTTCAAAAGGAAGGTGTGGAATTTGTACCCTGTCCTTTCCCTAGGGCGTCAATAGGCTCAGTTACACTGCACACGACAGCTGTGCATGGAGCAGTGTTCTGTGCATCTCTGAGATCAGGTGAAATTCGGGTCTATTTTCTCAAAAAGTGTATCCCCCAGTTTAAAAGGTGTTCTTTTTTACATTTAGTTACAGCCATGTATGCAACTGCCTGCTTCCCCTGCGTGTGTTTGCACATACAATCGCCCCAATTCCGAGCGTAGCTATTTCCTATCTGTTGTGATCTGACTACAGCAAAAATTAAAATAAAGATTAGATTAGTTACCGTGGTAACAGCTACCCTTACTTCACATGACGCACAGGCTCTGTGAAGCAAAGGAGCACATATCAATTTGTGCTCTTAATTTTTGGGACACTCAGGGCTCAGCTCTCCCCAGGAGATCCTCTGATGACAGCAAGTGATATCTTCCCATTCCCAGCAGGCTTATCCTCTTTGACGTTTAGTTCACAAAAGCTTCAGAGATGCTGACACCATCTCTTGGTAGAAACAATCTAATTTTCGTTTCAATTTATTTCTCGGAACAACAAAAGGAGCAGGAGGATGTGGAAAAATTCTGGCCTAGGGGGTAGTGAGGCTGTGAGAGGGGTATTTGTCCCCTTGGGAAAGGGAACAGCCAGGATCTCACAGGGCATCAGTGAGGAGGCTGAGCGAGTTCTGTGGCTGACGAGTAGTTGCTAATGAGGGGGAGAATTGTCACATAACATCGAGGGGCAGGAATTAGCAAAGTCTGCAAACGAGGGGAACTGTCAGATATGCTGGGAGCTCGGTTCACTTGTTCTCATGGCTGCACATCAAGGTTTTAAATGTTTCTGCTTTGTATTGAAGAAAAATAAACAGCCTTGGGTGGATGCAGTCAGACTAATGATGTCTTGTGGTGCTCGATGTCACTTGTTGCATCTCCCAGCTGTGGGATGTTTGGAGGTGTAGGATGAGATGAATTGTCGGGTCTGCAGGAGAAGAGAAGAGATAATCACATGAAGAGATAATACACTTGGCTGCAGTTAGTGATTGCTGCTGTGTGTCTGCACACTCCACAGGGACAATGGGTCTTTCTGGCTCCTGCCCATCGGGCACATATTCATGTTGTCTTGCAGTCTGCATCCTTGGTCCCTCCTCAGAATTTATTCCAGAGCTATCACTGCTCCCAAAGTTGCATCTTGCAGTGCAAAGGGCTCTTGAATCTGTGATTACAGCTGTGAGCCTGCTTGTAATGAAAAGGTGAGAAGGGAAGGTCTGGAGGTGCCTCTGCCTGCTCTCTTCCCACATTTCCTGTCCATTGTTCCCTGCCATCTTTGTCTCTGTCACCCTAACAAATATATTTTAAGCCCCCCCTTCCTGAAAAAGCTGCTGCCCCTGGGGACATCAGGTATCTTGTTCAGTCACAGATTGAACAACCCACCAACCTAAAAACCCACAGACCCTGGCATGGTGTTTTGAAAAGGGGAAGTGGAAAATAAGTTTAATAACTCCTCAGCTCTCTGTATCTGGCTTGCTCATAAAAATCAATCCCTGTTGATCTGTCTAGCAGTGTGTGAACCTGCCTGATAGCACACCTCAGCTCTCTCAGCTGGAAGTCCAGCTCAGGGTTTCTTGCAGCCTTTTCCAGGGACTGTGGCACCTGCTTGTCCAATTCAGGGAGAGGGAAACGTCTTAGGGCTTCTCAGCAGCGTGGTCAGGACTGGAGCTAACAAAGCTCTTCCTAAAGCTGGGATGGGGAGCCAGAGGCTCTTGTGAAATGTCAAATCTTCCATTGTCCTGACTTTCCCTTGAAAAACATTTAGGAAGAACTTCCTTGGAGGCAGTGGCACAACCTGCTGAAGAAGGACAGAACGTCCCAGCTCGCACCAGAGGGGCAGCAGTATAGATCGAGGTGTCTGTGCTGCCACAGCTGTAAGAACACAATATGTTATGAGTGCTAATTATATTAATTAAAGTTGTGCTGCTGTTTGTGGGAACATTTCCAGAGGGGAATGCAGATTTCCCCCATTGTTTTATTTCCAGACAGAAGCTGGAGGCCTGACAGGGGCCGAGTCTGTACAGCACAAGAACATACGTGCTGCGATTTCTGAAATGTAATAAAATACCCGAAGTATTTTAAAAATGCAGTCACCAAAAGCAGTATTCCTTTCCTTTGGATTGATTCCCTAGAGATTTTGAGGCATGAAGCACATTTGCATTCCCTAGAACCCTTAACTTGAGCTGCGCACACAGATGCCTGTCCTGGGAACTGCTTTTTGCCTCAGTTTACCTCTACCTTTAACCTCAGTTTACCTCTACCTTTCAAGAAAGGAAATGCAATAATTAATCTTCCTCTGCCTCCTTGCTTTGTTTAGGACATCCTCTCATCAGCACCTTAGCCTGTGTTTTTACATAGCCTAACACAACGTGTCACTTCTTCACTCTAACTGAGCAATGTCAGCACTAAAGAGATGCTCCTCTGGGTCTGGGAGGAGTCTTGGACTGTGGAGAGCCCCTCCAGCTTCAGGGATGAGCTGTGCTGTATATTGACCTTGCAGTTTCTCCTCCTTTCAGCTCAAACCCCAAGAGCCTTTCATGGAGAGCTGTAGGTTTCACAAAGCTCTCACCGCTCGCTGTTTGTTCCCTGCTCCTCCTTCCTGCTCACCAGGGCCCTGCTGGAACAAGGCTCCATCTCCAAGGCCAAGGTCCCTCACTGCAGCTGGAACAAGGCTCCATCTCCAAGGGCAAGGCCCTTCCCTGCAGCTGGAACAAGGCTCCATCTCCAAGGGCAAGGCCCTTCCCTGCAGCTGGAACAAGGCTCCATCTCCAAGGGCAAGGTCCCTCACTGCAGCTGGAACAAGGCTCCATCTCCAAGGGCAAGGTGCTTCCCTGCGCAGCGCTCTCGCCTCGGGGAGGAGAGGGCAGCTCTGAGCGGGAGGGATGAGCTGTCTCTCCACACAAGTGCTCTATTTCTGGGCTCTTAAGGACTCTGGCAGAGTCGTGGGTGGCTCCTGACGGGGGCTGCAGAAAGTGTTGTCTCTTCTGCTCTCGGCTTGTCACCAGCGTGGGGCGGGGACTGCGGGGGCTGCAGGGGACCTGTGCCAGCTCCTGTCTCCTACTGATGCAGTCGCCTCGGCTGTCCTAGCACCGAGCATTTGCAGAGCAGCCTCAGCCTGACCTGGCCAAAACCATCTCCTTTTCTACCTGGATTCACTTAACAGTAGCCAGTTTTTGCCCTTTCTTCAGCAAGAGCATTCCCCCCTCTCGCCCAACAGCCTGATTTCCTAAAAACTTGTAAGAACACAACCTCTCTCCCAGACTGGGGGTCTTGTGAGCTATTAGAGAACCCCATCCTTTTCTCCTCTGAGCATCTGGATAGTTAATGCAAAAGGTGAAACAAGTGGAGGGGCCAGATCTAGTAAAACCTGAAAAAAAAAAAAAGAGTCTCTTTTAATTACATGTCATTTGTATAACTGGCAAAAGCTGATGCAGGAAGGAAGATGTGTGTGCTGTGTGCAGGTCAGCAATGCTTGTGCTTGCCTGCTCTCTTCAGCACCTGGCCTTGTATTGGCATTCCCTCTTTGTCTCACCAGAGTGAGAAAACCTGAGCTCACTCCCGGCTTCTGACTTGAGGAAGAAGAGTAGAATTAGATTTGGGACTGGAAAAAGGGCTTTGTGAAGACTTTCCTGCTGCCCCAAGGTAAGCTTGGTGAATTATTAGGATCAGCACATGTACTTTCCTGCATTACTAGATGCAGTAATGGTTCTGTGTCTTTACAAGCAGCAGATTCAGATTGATCACTTGGTACATGGTTTGCTACAGAGAGAGAAATTGAGGACAAAGACCTGATCAGTCTGATTTTGGAGAGTGGCTGGGAAAAGAGCAGTTTTAGTCCTCAGCCCTAGCACAGCCTGGGGACGAGATCCAGCAACAGGCATTCCTTTCAGCACGTAGAACAGGGCCAGGGGGCACATCCCTGTGGCTCCTGTGGCACATCCCAGCTGCCTGTCAGCACCTCTTGCAGGGATTGGATCCTGTCCTGAGGAGCAGGCACAGCTGCACTGCCCACAGTGGTCCTGCCCAGCCCAGCAAGGCCTAAATGTGGGACACAGACCCAGCCTTGCCCATCAGAGGCAGGGGAGAAGGTAGCAAGGAGTTTATGATATCCCACGTGTTCTCCCTCACTGCTGCAGCCCCTTGCTTCACCCCCCAGAGCTCTGGCTCAGCAGTGTCTGAGTGATTTAGTGCAGCCACACTCGCTGCTGCTCTCCCTAATCTTCCCCATTTCCAGGGACATCCAGCTCTTTGTTTTGCTGCTGTTTGGTGCACCAAAGATTTGATCCTTTCCATCTTTAAGCTTGATACCTTTCTGAGCACATGTAATCTAATGCTTACAGCAGCTTTTCTGAGGCACAATGTGTTGTCCTCCCAGTACAAGCTGTCTCTGTTGGCTCAAAACTGCAATAACAATTATCTTTAATAATCTTTCTTGTTCAGCTTGTATGAGGGGGCTTAACTACAGAAAATGAACTTGAGAATTTTCCTAGCCCATGTCTGATACAATCCCAGGCTGGCTTTTATTTCCCACCTCTCTGTAATAATTAGTTGCTGGTGAAACCTGAGTGGAAGTTGTCTGGGCTCAGAGAGCTGGTGTTTGCTTCCTGTGACATATGAAAACAAGGGGACAGTGGGTAAAAATCACCGGGTCACTCTGCTCTCACAGGGCATACAGAGACAAACAGCAGCTCATCCTCATCCTGAAATAATCACTTGCAAAGTCAGAGCTTTACAGGTGGGATGTGTCAGCTGCAGTCTTGGCAAGAGCTCCTGCCCTCTGAATCAGTGACCAAAGAGTTCAGCTCAGCAGCTGATGAACATCTGTTTCCATCTTCTGCTTTCTAGTCACAGATCTTCACCAAAACAGACACAAAATGTTCCTCTCCCTCGTGGCCCCTTCCCCTTGCTCTGCTCTCACAGCCCAGAGGCCCAGGATGGTGAAATTTATGCTTGAAGCAGAGGGAGGAGACCAGTGTGGGGCTGAAGGAGGGTGAGGGTGGGGAAGAGAGGAGGGAATCACGCTGGTACCAAAGGGTGATGGAGCCCCTGAGGGCTCAGGTCTGGCAGGATGGGCTGGGATGGTGTTCTGGGGTAATGCCAGAGCTGCCTACCCCATCCTCACACCTACAGCCAAAGGGTTTGCTCTGGCTGATGGGAACTGCTGGCCACAAAATGTCTTGTGCCATTGAAAATCAGGGAGAAAGAGGAGACAAACAGCATTTCTCACTCATCTGCAGAGTGCAGGCACTGGGGATTGCACCTGGGCTGTGGGAGAATTAGAGGATCCTGATTTATGAAGGGCTTGCAGGGGCTGACCACAGGCTGCCTTTACTCCTCTGCTTTCTGTGAGCTCACCTGAGCTGTTTGTTTGACAGAAATTGCTTCTGGCACTGCTTATGTCCTGGTCTGGACCTAGGAGACCTGGGTGAGTGCCCACACAGCAGGGCTGGGACGTGCATGCAGAGGGGTGGGAGCCTGCAGTGCTGGAGACATGGGCCTGCCCTCCAAAAAGCATGAAAAACAGCTGAAAAGATGTATTTAGAAAGGTCTAAAATACAGTGGTGCTGCCCAGCCAAGGGAATTTTACAGAAAGCAAAAGCAAAAAAGGTAAAGTGTGAGTTTGGGCTCGTTTTGCAAACTGGCCTGAAGTCAGTCTGTGTCCTTCCCATCCCACTGAACCGCCCCCAGGCACTGCCATGTGACATTCCCTGCCTGGCCAGGGGCACTGGGCAGGGAAATCAGGCTTCAGCAGGTGTCAGGGCTGACACCTTACTGTGGATTCCTTTTCCAAACAAACCCATGGCTATTCTGGTCTCAGCCACGCCGATTTCCTCCCATCCCAAAACATCTAAGCAGCCAAATAGATCTTGTTATTTATGCTGGGGGATTGCAGCTCTCCTTGCTAGTCTAAAGCAAGCTTAAAAATCCAATTTTTCTTCAGGGTAGAAGACTTCAGTTTGGGGTCATGTTTTAGTGTGGGCTTGATGCTCTCAGGCCTGGTGTCTGCTTGGGATGTCTGTGGGTTTTACACTGAGTGTGGTTTCCTCCAGCAGCTGCTGAAGCCTTTTAGGGGTTGATTCTTCTGTGGGATCTCTGTAGCCATCTCCAGGCTCCAAGGTCCCTGCTGAAAAGCAATCCTGCAGAGAAATCTCTGCCCTGTTTAATCCACATTCCAGCAGGCTGTGGGACCTGGTGCCAGTCCTTGGGCAGTCTAGGAGGAAAGCAGGAATCCAGCCTCTGCAAAAAAATCAGCTGAGATTCATGAGATCTAAGATGTTTTGTGTGGTTTTCTTGGTGCAACAAGGGTTTGAGAGGCTTCTGATCAGCTCTGCCTGGTTCTGCTCCTCACCTCTCCGCCCAAGGAGCCTGGTATCCAGTGCTGTGCTGCAAATGCAGAGCAGAGGGACTGAAAAATTGGGACTTTTTGGTGTGGGTTGGGCCTTCTGAGTTCCAGGCGTGTCCCCTGTGTGCTGTGTGTCCCTGCACTGCTCCTGTCACGTTTTCTCTTTGCTCTGTGTCCCGTCCTGGCCGTGCTGTGGTCTGTGATGCTGCTGGAGCAGCAGGGAGCAGCACACAGGTGTGGGCAGTGTTTTCTCAGGGAAATCAGCAGTGGATTTCCTGGCTGTGCCCCAGACTGGCTGTTGAGATGTTTCTCCCTGCTCCAGGCTAGAAGCAGCACCTGCACAGCAGTCAGATCTGAGATGATACTTACTGGGCAGCCTGCTAAACAAATTATAGGCTGAGCAAATTAAAAGCAAATGGAAAAGGAATGGTAACAAGCACAAGGGGGTGGTTGCTGGCACTTTCTCAGGGTATTTAATTCTTGGCCTATTCCTGCTGTTTTTTTCCATCTTTTACCCTGACTTCTCCTTTCACTTTGCTGCAGAGGGATCTCTGGGTGCCTGCTGGGGCTGGGTGCAGCTGTGCACAGGGAGGTGGAGGCTCAGAGCCTCACCTCTCCCTTGTCCCATCCCCACCACACCTGGCTGCTGCCTGACTGCCCCAGACCTGAAATGAGAGCTCTGAAATGCCTGGGCAGGGGCAATGCCTGCTGCTGGGTCCAACTGGCAAGGGTATGAATAAGTCTTAATTATTTTTTTGGCTGGGTTTCCCTCAGAACTGAGGCTCACACAGTGCTGCTCACGAGCCTTTATGTGTCTCCCTGCTTTGCTTTTGTTTCTCTCTCTGTGCCTCTCTGCTCTGTGCTGAGGGTGCCCTGCTCCTGTCCTTCCTTGTCCTGGCTCCTGCTCTCACAGGCACTGGGGCTCTGCCTGGGAGAGATCAAATAAAATACTCATTTGACTTCTGCTCTGGCAGATGAAAAAGCCACATCAGAGCCTGATCAATGTGTGGGGCAATTCTGCCTGCCTTGGAGGGACCAGCAGCAGTGCAAATGCTCTGGTACCTTACTGGGATAATGCTGAATCCCACAGAGGTTCACCCCAAAAGGAGCTTCTCTCCCCCTGGTTTTCTCCTCCTGCCTGGAGAGCAGAGAGAGCTGCCAGCCCACCCAAGAGTCTCTCTCCTGGAAATGAGCCTCAGTGCTGAGAATATAAAACTTTGCAGCAAACCCATAAATTCCCAAGTAATGTTTCCTATGAATTCTCCTGGATTAAACTGGAAGTTTTATGCTTTCTAACAAACCCACCACTCCTGGTGTGAGAAGTCAGTCATGTGCAATCTGGGAAAGTGTGCTGCATTAATTAAAAAAAATAAATTTATTTCTCCTGCAGTCCGTCCTTCTGCTCCTCCCTCCCCACACAGCCACTTCTGCCACTGAAGGGTGTCAGAATCAGCTTTGTGCTGCCTATAAAACCAGGTCATTGTCAGTTCAGTCCCTCTGCAGCTGCTCCTATCCCTCTGGTCACTCAGATTGCTGCAGACTCAGAGCAAGATGCAGAGCAGTAGAGATTATGGCTGGACAGATGAGCCAGGGAGATGAGAGGCTCAGAATATAATTAGCCATGCATTGCAGAAGGGGTGAGCAAGGTGCACAGAGATCCTGTCATCCCAAAGGCGCCGTGTGGGATTCAGGGCAGAGGCAGGAAGGAAAGGGCACATCCCCTCATCCCCAAAGCCACAACAACATTTTCTCAGTGCCTGTCTGGTGCAGGAGTCCCTGCTCTGTGCTGTAGGTGGTGTGCTGATCAACAGGAGGTGAGTGAAACTCCTGACCAGGAAAACCAGCCACAGCTCTGTTGGTGATGGACACGGGGAGGGCTCAAGACTGCAAGTGCCTGTTGACCCCTGGGCTGCTGCAGAGCCCCTGGAGAGTCTGCCTGCAGGGAGCTGTGGCCACCAGGGGCCCTGGCCCTTGGCTCCCTCTCAGGAGTGGGCTGAGGCTGTACAGAAGCAGATTTGGAGCAACCACAGGAGTGAGCTGGATGAGAAAAGCATCTCTGTGTGTGCTGCACTTGTACACACCCTGGAAGATCTGCTGGATGATCCCTGGAGGGAGCAAATGAGTGAACTGAACTGAACTGAGCCCCAAATGCCAGAAAACAGCACTCTGGCTGAGCCAAGGGCTGAACTGTGTCCTTAGCAGTGGGGATGTTGCTGTGTTATGGGGGATAAATAGTTACACCTGAAATAATGCTCATAGATTTCCAGGCATTGATCCAGCTTGGCTTGCAGGTCTCAGGCCTGCAAAATAGGCTTGAATGGTTGTAAAAGGTATAAATTACTCTAAATTAATAATTGATTTAATCTGCCTCTCCAGAACCTGGGATCACCGTGCTATTGAATCAGGGATAAGCTGCAGTGGCATAAAGAACTATTTGAAAAATGCATGTACTCAGTACTCTGGCTTTCTGCTCTTTCTATGAAGCACACACCAGTTCCCACTGAGATGAGTAGGTGTTGCACAAGCCCCAGCAGCGAGCAGAAAATCTCACAGGGAAGTGCCAGTGCCCTTTCAATTCACCCAGCACCAAACTGCACTTGTTTGAACACACAGGGGAGCCAGCAGAGGATTCCTCCCAGGTGAGTTAGGGATGGGGAGAGCATTTGTCTCTAATTCTATAAGATGGGGTTAAATGTGACCAGCACCCAGGTGAGCCAGTGATCCTTCTGTGCCTGGGGATGCCCTGAACATCCTCGTGGGTGATATGGTGGTGAAAGCCTGGAGACTGAGAAGATGGGGGACCCTTGGTAAGGTGAAGCCTGTCAGGGGGTTGGAGACCTGGGAGAAGATGCTGGAGAACATCTGATGAGCTTCTTCCCTGCCAAAGCAGTGCTGACTACTCTTGTGGGCAGCCTGGGAGCTGGGGGAGCAGAGGGGGAAGGCTGGGGGCTCACACAAGAAGTCCTCCCCAATAATTCCATTGGAGGGAAGATGACAGCAAGGTGATGGCCAGGCTAGAAAACTTGCTAAGGGAGCAGAAAGGAGCAATAAGGGAAATGATTAATAATTTACAGACTTTTGTAAAGATGTGGCAAGCCAGTGAGCTGCTGCCCTTAATGAGGTAGCAGGCATGAGCAGGCTCCTTCCAGCACTCCCTGAGAATGCCCCAGGCCTCTGTCTCGGGTGCAAAGGGAAGCACATCAGCTGAAAGCTCTCCCGAGGTGCCTAATGAGCAGCCCCTCGTTAGCTGAGTCTGCAGAGCTGCCTCTGTGAGTTCTCCCAGGCTGTGCCATGCACAGGGACACAGCTGCACAGTGCTGCTCACACAGCTCAGCCCTAGCTGGAAAGGGATGGGGTGTGCAGAGCCAGATCCTGGGAAGGGATGAGAGGAGCAAGTCTGCAAGGAAACCAACAGCAGCCATTAAAAAGGGGGTTGCTTTGGTGGAGAAGAACTCTGTGCTGGCTGGGCAGGGGCCACAGGTCAGAGCTGCAAATGAACACTAAACAGAAGCTCAGATCCCCCTGCCTGTCTCTGAGGAGGCAGAAGAATGCTTCCATACGCCCTGTCCTCTTTTAGAGCAATGAATGACCAATTAAAGAGCACGTGTGAAAGATGAAGGGAAACCTTGTGCTCAGAGGAGACCCTTTCACCCTTTCTATATAGTCACAGAAACAGCCTTCCAGTGTCTTTCCGTCAGGTGGGTTTATTAATTTTTCTTTCTCTTCCTGAATCATGTTTGCAGCATCTCAGGCTTTTCAGAAAATGGCTGGCGACTTCATCCTGTGTCCAAACACGCTGCAGTGTTTTCAGGGCAATCTCTCACTTGCTGGGCATGAGAAATGGTTGCAGTTCCACCCTGGCTTCATTAGGTCCTGCAGATCTTTCCCCAGCAGTTTGCTTTATCACCTCCCTCAGTCAAACCAGCACCAGCCAGGCTTTCTCTCCCAGCCCCAGTTTCTTACCCTCAGCCTGAGCTGCTATGTTTTTTATTGCACAGTTTGATCTTCAAGATGTTGGATACATGGACTAGTTTTTTCCAATTTACTTAAAATGGTGTTGAGCAATTCTAGGCACCACTTCTACTGCCCAAGGAGTAGATAAACAGTGACTCCTCACACAGACAGGTTAAGTGTCCTTACTCTCTTTTTAGAAATGATTTCGTGTGAAAAAGTGTGAAACCCATTATTTTCTGCAGACCTTAGAGGTGCTCAGCTGGTGGCTGCCAGTCCCCTTGGCAGTGGGATGGGGTGGGATGCTCACAGTATCCTTGCAGCTGTGCTGGGCCTCGGGATGATGCACAAACTCTGGGAAGCCTCTGCACCTCAGTTTCCCCCTGTGTGCATCCCAAATGTGTGTATCACCATTCCCCTGTGCTCTTGGAGGCAGAAATCCCTTACATCCATGTGTTCATGTAGCACCTGGCACACGGACACACATTTGGTCCCTGAGCTCTGTGGAAGGGCTGAAATGTTACAAAAAGCAGACTGAAGGGTGATGAGGGAAGGGCAGTGTGGCTGTGACCACAGCTGTGCTGCTGGAAAAGGGCTCCTGGTGAACCAACATCTGCTTTCTGTAGCACTTTATGATTTCTCAGCTCCGCTCGTCTTGCTAAAGTGTGTATCAGATTTAATCAGAATTTCACATTATCCTGGAGGTGATGATAGCTGAGCACCCTGTGTTTAATTCTCACCTGGTTTGAATCAGTCTGCTGGGTGAGGAGGTACCAGGGTCTCACTGATGCTCAGGGCAGCTTTTCCCTGCCTGCAGTGTGCGTGTGTGGGATGGGAGAGGGAAACAGTGCAATTTCAGCAACTTACAAAATTAAACAGCACTGAACAGTGCTCCAGAAAGGTGTGTGTGTCTGGCTCCTGTCCTGCCCATCAGTTATTCACTCAGCTGCGGCAGGTGAGCAGCACTTCCTTGTATCTGCTGGCAGAGCCACAGGCTGGGGGTGCTCATGCAGATCCCTCTGCTCCAAACCCACGCACACGACTCCTGACGTGTCTGAAATGGTGTCACCATCAGGAGAGGCACATTCCCTAACTCCCTGCTTTGTGCACCCCATCACTCTGTAAGTGCTGTGGTGAAACAGGAGCCTCTGCTGTGTGCCTGCTGTCTAAAAGAAGAGCTGACTGCTCTTTCCAGGAACCTGTTTGACTTGGGGTACCTCACCTCTCTCTTCAGCTACTGTAGATAAAACTCTGCAGGAGCTATTGGATCACAGTGCTGCTTTCTGCTGAGGATCTGATGCAAAACCTGCCCAGTTAATCATGTATGAGCTGCCATTGTTTTCATAGCACATAACTATTATGGGATTTCTTTTCCTTCCCTGGATCCTGCTCTTGAAGGCATTAGCTGCACGTCTACCACACTCATCAATCCAATCTCAAACTCGTGGGAAGCAGTGGCTCCCTGTGGACCAGTGGGTGGTTATGGGGACTTGAGGGGGCTGTGCTTCTCTGTGTCTGCTACAGACAAAACCAGGACTGTGGTCTGTGGTGCCTGAATCCCTGCTGGTACTTGGAGGGAGAGGAGAAGCTGCTCACTGTGTCTGCTGATGACGCTGGGAGGGCGATGTAGGAACTGAGAGGCAGAAAGATTAAGTGTATTAGGAGAGAGGCTTTGTGGCAGAGTTAATGACTTGGAGTCAAGTGGTTTAAACAGATGCTTCCCTGGGCTCTGTGTAAAATAAAACTTGTGCAGGCACAATGGTGCTAGGCAGGGTTTGACGTGATGACCTTATAACCACTTCACTGAAGGGTGTGATTAATGGCCTGTGCTTTGTCACGGTATAACTTGAGATCCCATTTGAGGTGGCAGACATCTGCTCTCTATCAGAGGGTAAATATTCACAGGACAGCATCCTACAGACCTTGTTCACAGCCTGCTGAAGTCACTGCAACCGCTTCCATGAAGTTCTGTGGGATCTGGATGAGCCCCAGAAGGATCCAAACAGTCTGGTTTTTCATGCACCCCGCAGCTGAGGAGATAAGATACTCACTGAAAAGCTTTTCAGACCTTCACATAAGGACTCCTAATTCTGATCTTTAATTTTCACTTAATTCTTGCCTGTTTTGCTGTGCTGAAGAGTTAAGGACTCACCTTGAGAAGTGTTCTACTGTTATACTGCAGATCAAGCCATGGGGGGCCAACAGTTTTTGCAAGCCACAAAAACTTATACAAGATCACACCTGTGCCCAAGCTGTTAGATATTTTGAAGGGACATGGACTCTGTCACTCTGACATTGCTTTTCTGCCTGTATTCCCAGGTCCTAATCATCCTTGTAGACTGTGGGCTGCCTTGTAAAGCCTCAGCCCTTGGGTGAAGACTGTTGGATGAGAAACAAAAACGTCAGCACCCTGAGCAGTGACAGACTGATCAAGGACATGTCTCCTCTTCAGACAAGAACACCATCTGTTCATAATGTTGAGTCTGACATCCCTCAAAGCAAGATTTTCCAGGAATCCAAACTGGTGAGAGTGATGTGATTTGTGCTGCTGGTAATTAGTATCTCTTGTGGTCTGGCATGCCACAAGTTGACCATCAGGTGGATGTAACAGGCACAAATTCAGTTTCTTTCTGATGGCTCACAAAGCAGCAGCAGGTCTATTCCAAAGGGGGTTTGGTCTCGATGCCCAGGTTGAATTTGGAAAGATCCCTCATTATACTCATAGTATCTTAGCCTGCTGCCACTGGGAAATCCATTCTGTTGGTCTAAATCACCATGTGGCTGCTTTTCCCCACGGGGATGAGAGAAATGAGCATGTTTGCATCTGAGGCACCTGAGGGCACGTTTGCAGTCAGGCTCTGATGTTGTGTGGCTCAGCTGGGCAGCAGTGCCTTGCTCAAAGGGCTACTGGGGTGCCTGGATGGACAGGAAAACTGTGGGCAGGACAACGGATCCCTGGGTGGATTTGGTTCCCAAGTCATCCACAGCTGGAAAAGTGTCACAGCTGGCTGCCCTTTCCCTGTGTGTAGGGCTCAGCCCCAAGAATGGTTATTGCTGTCTCTCAGATTCCATCGTCTTAGTTTTCCTTCATCATCAAACTTCCTGAGCTGGTTTGTGGTGCCACCTGAATCCCATCCTCAGGAATGCCTTCAAATTCACCCAAGGCATACTTCCAATAGCAGAGCATGAATCCTCTTGGAAGGACAGCTCTTTGCTCATGTGATGCCTCATGTTTGGGACCTGACTGTTCCCATGGACATCAATGGTTCTTGTGGGGATACCCAAATGCAGATCAGATGTATTGGTGTGTTCTTCCTGGAGAGAAGGGAAAAATAAGGAAAACTGCTATAATATGTAACATCTGATGTATAATCTCTAAGAGGTGAAGCACACTCTGATTTCAGTTTATGAGGAACAAACAGTTCTTCAACTAAAATCTTTACCAGTCCTTCTTTTAAAGAAGAAGATGTAACACTGAAGTGCCTGATGAACAGCATTTGAAATGATGAATTGGAGCTGCTGATGGGCACAATGTGTGGTTTTGTCTCTCCCAGATCAGCTGCACTTTGGTGTGATCTGGCTGGCACAGAGAGCCAGGATGTGACACAGGATGAACTGGGTGTTTGCCTCCTGGGTGAATAAAACCACGTAACTTCAGGCCTTCTCTTCCAGTGATGCTGCTTGCTAATTAGACTGTCAGTGGGAACCTTTAAGAACTAAACAGAACAGACCCAATCCTCCCTGCAAGGTAATTAAAAACATTTGCCCCTGGCTGATAACCGACCCAGTGATTTCCTCCTGTTTAAGAAAGCTTTATAAAAACCTACTAAGCTGTTTGTGTGACAGGACAGCCACTTGCACAGATGTTTCCTGTCCACTAACCTTTCAGAGCTGTGAGAAGATGTCATAGGAAGGAGAAACTCGTTTGGAATTCTGGAAGCCTGTTTAGTTCATTTGTTTGTTTGTTTGTTTGATGGGGAAAAACTATCTCCAGATTATTTAAAAGCACATAACAGACAACAGAAGTGTTCTGGTAGACCAGAAGGTCAGAGAGTAGAGGCAAAGCTTGAGTGATGCTGAATGTCAGGCTGGTGGAACCTATTATTCTGCCTCAACAGCTGTCAGTATCACAGATTAGGAGGGCAGTGGCAAACCTGGAGCAAGCTCTCCTCCCCAGGCCATTCCCAGTGGTGACATTGTGTGCCTGGAGCTGCAGCTGGTCTGTTGTGTTTGACAGGTCCAGCTGTGTCTGTGTTCTAGGTCTGAGCACATTAATCCTGGTGTTGTCCACAGCAGAGTCCTGTGATTTTAATTACACAATGTACAAGGAGGTGTGTCCTTCACGGGTCTAAATCTTCTGCATAGTAATTTCACAGCTGCCTCTAGGAATGACAAATACTCTTTTTTTGCCTCCTTTTTGATGCTATAGACATATAAACATTGCAGAAATTGGCCTTTGCTTCTTCTGAATTTCAGAGGCAGCACAGAGCACAGAACCACGAGCCAGTGAGGATCCTGACAAACTTCCCCAAAGTGCAAACTTTCACACAGACACGGTGGCATTCAGAGTTGGCTTGGAGCAACAGCAGGTTCAGCCTGGCATTTCCTTCCCTCAAGAGGCAATTAAATTGTAAACTCACAGAGAGGTGCCAGATCTGGAGTCCTCGTGGGAATCTGCAGGGGGAGGTTTCTGCAGTGACCTTTGTCTAAGGATCTGATGAAGGGACACACACTCTCTGTGATGGGCATGGCTCAGCAGGCAGCAGCAGGGGCTCTGCTCTTTGCTCCTCTTCTGCTGAGGCTGCTGGCCTGCTGCTGCTCTCAGGAATAATGCTTGTGTCTTTCCCCCAAGGATCAGTGCCAACCAAAATCCTTGGAAAGCCCTGTGGAACATTCTCACCCTTCCCACCTTTTTGTCAGTCATTCTCACACGGAGGAAAACCCCTCATAAGCAATGTGAAGTCTAAGGGCTTCACATTGTGGCACCCTGCATGCTGACCTGCTTCAGGGCAGGACGTGGTGGCACTAAAGCCCAGCCTTGGTGGGTGCAAGAGTGCCCGAGACAAATTTCTTAGGGCTGAAACCAGAGTCAGGAACTGGCAGTGGGAAAAGACAAGCAGGCAATGTTTCCTCATATTCAGAAATTTCTGACTTCAGCTAATTTCTGAATTCAGCAGAAGCTGGGAACAAACAGTTTCTCCCAGAGGAATATTATTTCTAGTCAGCACAGGGTTGGGATCTTTCCTCTAAAGAAGGCAGGGCTTCCCAGTCCCTGGCAAGTTTAAAGCTAGAAACCATCAGTCTGGCAGAATCCCCTTGGCAAATCATGAATGCTCATGAGCTATCAAAGCTGAGCAAGGAAATGAATCTGCCCTGATTTATACCGGTGGGAAATCTAGCCTTTAATTTTAGTTCTTGAATTAGCAGTCGTTTTAATCACATGAATGCAGTCTGCCAGTTGTCAGGGCCACATATGTGAAACACAGAATTACTGCTTCAGTGGAGCCCGAAATGTGGAACGTTTCAGCAAAGCCTCTTTGAGGGGCTTATGGACCATTAAGAAGAAAGTGTGATGGAGAGTCATGCAACAGCCAAGGAGAAGCAGGAGCAGCCTTTTTCACGACTGCTTTGTGCAATTAGGGCACAACTGACGGGTCGTTCAGTATTAATTGGCCCCTTTGGAGCCTGAGCTTTATGAATGCCATTACACAGTGTGAGAGCAGTGGGCTCAATCGATGACCCTGATGGTCTCTTCCCCTCTGACAGCCACAGCTCCTACATAAACTTGGCTTATTGGGCTGTTCCTGCTGGACTCTGGGGTGTTACACCAGGAATGAGTTCAGCCACTCTGCTTTTCTACCCAGCAACAGGCAGCAAGCACTGAACACCAGTTCTGCCACAGGTGGAACTGTCTCTCTTACAGGTGCCAGGGGGAGATTTTCTCCACAAAACCTTCCATTCTACACTCTCCCATTACTTGTCTGGTAGGGTTGAGTACACTGAGACATTTTTAACTTCGTGTTACAGGTCCAGGGAATCCCTAGAGGAGACACTGCATCTCTGGAAAGGTCTGAAATGAGATTTCCCAGTTATTTCTTTCTATAAGCCCAGGCAGTCAACACATCCGATCAGAGCTGGTTTTCTGATATCCTCCTGCCCTCTTGCTCAAGCCGTGCCATGTGCTGCTGGCATTACTCAAGCTCAGGAGAAAACAGAGTTGTCTTCCTCAGCAGAGACTGAACTCCTTTCTGTGATGTCTGGTTCTGCCTGAATTTCTAGGATGACCTGTGAAGTGAAATGCAATATGGTGCAGTAGAGGATGCTGCTGTATTAAGAATCCTCAGGCTGAAGTGGTGCCTGGAGAAAAGAGAGAAGTGTTTGTTCCTCCTCAGTGATTTCTCTCTTTGACCTTTGTTTTTCACTGCCTCTGTTACCTTTCTCCTCTCTCTCTCTCATGAAAGCAACAATCTGAAAAAGAGGGGAGCATGATTGATGTTCAGTGAGCTCCAGCCTGTTCATAGAGGATTCTTCAGCAATAAATTGGAGAAGAGCCTGTGCTCAGCTGTCACTGGCAGCAGCTAGGCTGCTTACAGCAGTGTGGGCATGGAGAGCAGACAAGGACAGCTGAGTGTCAGCACATCTTAAGCTCTGTGAGAATTGTCTCTGCTCCATCCAGTGCACAGCTCACATTTGCCATGTTCCCTGTGCTCACTAGCTCTGCAAACAGACAGAGTTTGGTCTCTCGGTATGGGAGTTAAGATTTGGCTGTGCTTGCAACAGGGTCTAGCACGAGGCGTGGTTTTCAACCAATACCTCTAAGTGTACCACAGATCTGATTGCTCCTTTGAAACATTAGTTTTACATCTGGGGACATTTATTTATTTATTTATTTATTTATTTTTTAGCACCTCCCCACACTCCGGAGGTTGCACCTCTGGCGGTCTTGTCTCACTGCCGGCTGCCCAGCAAGGACTGCCCGCCCGCATCCCTCCGGCATTCCCCCCACCATCCAAAGGCACCGCACACCGCTTGGATTTTTTTTTTTTTTATTTGCTACGTGCGTTTCAAACCTTTGAGAGATCCGTGCCTCGCTGCAGCACCGGCGAGCCTGCATCCTGTTCCTTGGCATCTGGCGGTGTCTCCCTCTCTCCCCCGCGGCCGCCGCGCTCCGTTCTCCGCCCTGGAGCGCGGCTGGGGCTGCCCCTCGGCGGGGATGCGCTCCCGGCTTTTCCCTCTCCCTGGGGGAAAAAGGGGCTGTTCTGCTCCGGGCACCTCTGTCAGCTGAAGGGGGCGGGAGCTGCAGGCTTGAAGTAGAAAAGGAAGAAGGGAAAGCAGCGGGGAGAGGATGAGCGGTGCCGGACAGCGGTGGGCGGTGGGCTGAGCCTCCTGGGCACCGCGGGCTCGGGGGGAGGAGGAGGAGGCAGGAGAGGATGCGGCGGGGCAGGGATGCTGCGGCTGAGCACCCGTCTGCCTAAGGAGAGCAGCACCGTCCTCCGAGGGGAAGGAAGAAAGTGAGGGGAAAGCGGCGGAGCTCGCACAGAGCCCGCCGAGCTCTGCCAAGGACTGCCCGCCTGGCACCCTGGCAAAGTTTCCTGAGCTCGGCGACGAGGGGGCAGGAGGGATGTGAGATCCTTGTCCCCGCAGCGCGCAGCTGGGCTTCCAGCCCCGGTTCTGCTGGGACTAGCCACGGCTTTGTCATCCCCGACCGAAGGGTGAAGGTGAGCCCCGGGGCAGCCGCTCTCTCCATCGCCTGCCCTGGCTCCGCGCTCCAGCCCAGGTAAGGATCCTCCCCTTCCAGACACCGAGGCTCTCTCTGGCCCTGCCAGAGTTTCCCAGCAGTTTGCCCGGGGAAAAAAAAAAGTCTCGTGCTTCTCCTGGCAGCTCAGTGTTGCGTGCCTGTGTGCTTGTGAGCCTGCCTGTGTGTGGGGTGGTTGTAGCTGTCTGGCTGCAATCTCAGTTTGCTGATCACTGTCATTATTTTTCTGTGCCGTCACACCTCTGGAAAGGGGACTCATCCGTGGTCTGTCAAATATTTTCGTTGTTCTGCTGCACTGAGATGCTGTGGAAGGATGACAGCTCAATTTCTCTCCACTAAAACTAAGAGGGAAGCATGCTTGGCTGTACAAGCTGCTGGTGCTGCTGCTGTGGCTTTAAACAATGCCCCTAAAATGCTGGCTGAATATGTCAGTATGCCCTTCAAGCTCTAGGAACTCTCAGAGATATGGATGAAGGTCTCTCTTTGTCCCCCTGAGAGTATAGGGAGGAATGGCTATTCCCCTGCAAGGAATTATTATAGCCTCTGGATTTCCATCACGCCAGCTTGAGTGTGCAGCTTTTATTTTTGCACAGCAGTGCTTGTGGTAGTGCATTTCAAGCTGAAATGTTGTTTGGAGAAGAAACCTACACTTCAACAGATAAGAAAAGAACCTGTTTCAAACAAAGAGCCCAAAGAGAACTTTTCCCACTCCTGATGGAACAGAAGTTGGTCATTTTGAACAGAATAATTTGCCTGAAAAGTTGGTAATTTTTTAAGCCATTGATTTCACTGTAGTGAAAGGTAAAAGCTGCCAGATTTCCTCAGCCAGGTCAGCAGTGGGAGCTGACCCACATCAGCCCATTCTTGTGGCTGAGAAGGGGATGGAGAAGCATCAGCCTGTGCTTTAGGAGATGACAGAAGAGCAAAGATGCCTCTGTTGTACATGACAATCAGAATAAACATGGGCTTGATGTTGTCATGGGGTCTTGTTAGGCAGAGGATAGTGTAAGGCATTCTGTGGCTTTGGTTTCTTTTGTGCTTCATCCTCCACTGCTCTGCTGGCTTTCTCAGCCCCATGTCATCTGTTTGTCTAACAGGAATCCCTTGTTTGTAACCCCTGGTGTTTCATATGGACATCAAGACAAAAGCAACCACTGATCTACTTTCTAGGTGTTCCCAGTCCAGACATTTCTGAGTGCTGTTAGTCACCCTGTGGTGTGTGTGCAATCACCTTCTGGCCCTGCAATCATGCTTGACTTCCAAGCCCTTCTGCCCCCAGTCTGATGGGAGAGGTTCCAGGCAGGAATCTCCAGTGAGTCCATTGTTTCCTGCTGGCAAAGGTCCATTACCCTGTGCAGGTGCTGCAAGCAAAGATGAGGAGAAATAAGTTTTGCCTTGGACACAGCACGGCCAGAGCACTTCTGGTGCAGCTGTAGAGAGGGTGTGACAAGCTTTAGCCCCTGTGCTCAGGGATCTGTAGTGATGAACAAAAATTGCCAGGCAGAGAGAATGAGCTAAGAGGGACCATGCTGGGTGATACCTCTGCAGCCTTGGAAGCAGCCAGGAACCAGCAGGGTCTCTTTGGAGTGGCTGCAGGTGCCCACTGACAGATGGGATGGGCAATAGGTTGAAGTTCCTCTTGGAAATCTCAGTGGCAGCCAGACCTCTGGTGATGCCGTGCCTAAGAGCAGAAGCAGCTGGAATGTTTAGTGTCCTGCTGGAGCCCAGCTGCCTGGCTCTTCCAGGAGGTGGAATTCCTTCAGACTGTAAGCAGGAGGAAAAGAAGCCAGGAGGAAGAAAGCTGATGGGAGTGAATCTGTGATGGTTTTTAACACGAGAAGCCACGCAGCTCCCTGGTAGGCATTTGGCAGTGGGAGAATGTGGGGCAAACCAAGGGGAAGAGTCACCCTGGGGTGTCTGCAGCCTCTGTGTGCTGAAGGTTTGGGCTGGCATCTGCAGGAGCTGGTCTGCAAACAGCGCAAAAATGTGTCTTCAACCAGAAGCTGTCTTGCTGCTGGCCCAGGGCTGGTGAAGCAGGCAGAATCAGGGCTCCAGCTCCCATCAGCATGCCAGGGTTCCCAGGCAGAACAAAAGGACACTGCTAGGCAAACATGGATATGTGTTAGCCTGGCTGATGGAGAAAATGCCCTTTCTCTCTCACACGCTCGCAGTACCCTGAAAAATCTTTGCCTGCTGAGAGACCCCTCCCCAGCCAGGCATCCCCAGACGAGGAAGGATTTAATCCTTTGGTGCACCTGTCCCTGTCAGCTCCAGCTGTCTCACTGAACTCTGCTGAAAGTTGACTGCTGCACACATTCAGGTCTAAACAAAAGCTCAAGCCAAGGAAATGAGATATGACACCTGACAGAGCAGCAGAGAGCTTTGCCTCAGCTGGAGGTGCCAGAAAATTTTATAACCTAGGAAAACATGTTGAAAATGCCCGGCTGATCCCACTGGTGTGTTTCAGTGTGATGGGTGATGGCTTATTATTTGTTGTTCTTTTTTGTTTGTTTGTTTGTTGTTTTTGTTTGTTTTGTTTTTTGTTTAATTTAGTGGCTACAGGGTGTTGATAGCACAACAGAGATTCTTGGCTCTTGCCATAGAAACTGAGTGGTATCAGTTTTTTGCTGACGACACTTTTGAAAGGGATTTGACAGGAGAGGAGGGAAGAAGCTAGGGAGCTAGGCAGGAGAGGAAGGAAGAGCAGACTGCTATTGTTTGCAATCAGGCTGGAAAGAGAAATGCTCTCCTGCCTGTAAAATCAAAGACATCACCAGCAAACTGCTGACAAATTGGCTTCTGGCAATTTGACTTCCCAGCAAGTACGGCAAACACAAATCCAGCTCTCATCACATCCAATAATCTCCTCCATGGAGAGGCTGCTAGTGTCAGTCAGGGCTGTGTTACTGCCTTGGGTCCTAGACAGATCCCCACATAGGCTCTTTTCCAACTTCAGCATCTGGGTTTCCGTGAGCCTCCATCCTGGAGCTGATCCTCCTCATGCTCAAACCTTGTAGAAATTTGTGTTTATGGCTGCCGAGGAAACAAGATGCCCAGTCCACTTCTGTGGGGTCTCCTGTGATCACACCAAAGATGGTGAGATGCATGGTAGAAAGCAAGGTCTAGCTGCCAAACCACCCACATTTTCTCCATTTTAGTACAGACTTGTGTGACTGGCAGGGTGTCACTCAGTGTCTGGGGATGGCATTTGTATCTTGGGGCATCCAAGTGTTACCTGCTCGAGTGATCTCCAGGGCTGCCTTTGTAGCCAGCTCAGCCTCCCAGTGCAGATATTTTTGGGGATGTTCTGGGTCATCTTCTGGGACCTTTTATTCCCCACTAGCTGGAAAGGCAACCTGGATGATTTATTTCAACGGCTGGAAAACTGAGACATGGAGCAAAGTGTCCCCCTTTCTGTCACAATTGTGGACCACTACCCTTTCAAAATATATCACCCTCGTACTGCAGGGAGGGGTGTTCAGGGCAGTGCTGCATTCTGTTATTCTGGGCAGGTGTTGTGTGGGTGGTGACAAACCGTGTGAGACCAGCTGCAGCACAGGGCTCTGGCCACGGCACGCTCGGATGCACTTGGGCATCACCCACATGGATAGCAAAGGACATGGAGCACCTGGGCTCAGTGCTCCAGCCTGAGAGTGACCACGTGTGACCACCACAGTCAGGGAGAGTTCAGCCTTGAAGGCAGGCTTGGGTTTGTGCTTAGTTGCTGGCACCAGCAAACCCGGAGAAGATGCTGGTCACCAGGAGTGGCGGGGGAAAGGTGCTTTGGTTCTTTGCTCTAACAGCTGCTTCTTCATTCCTCTCCAGGATTTCAAGGCAACAGGAGACTGGAAACAGCCTTCTCAACACAGCATTCACCCTGTGAGGACTGAGGTGACCTGCAAGACTCTTCCCAGCATGTTCAGTGAAAAGAGCAGTGCCTCTTTGTCCCAAAAACCCAGCCAGAAGAAGACCCGACCCCAGGGCCTGCCGTCCCCTGCGCTCTGCTGCGCCTGTGGACTCTGCATCATGCTGGCAGGGATCAACATCACCCTGGTGGGAGCGTTTGCCTTTGGGACCTTCCTGCCTGTGAACAACCCTCCCATCATCATCGGGCCCATCCTGTTGGTGGTGGCCTTCACCTTCTTCGGCGCCTGCTGCATCTGCAGCCGGAGGCCCCCGGCCCACGGGGCCCGGAAATCCAAGCCAGGCTCTAACATGGGGCTCATCAAACCTGGCAACACAGCCTTCGAGATTGAAACCAGCGAGCACACGGTGCAGGACACCACTGCTGTCCAGCTGAGCCCCACCAATTCCCCCATCTCCTCCAAAAAGTCCACGCCGGTTCACGAGAACGCCAAGGCTTGCAAACTCTTCACCATGGAAGGCAACGGGCCGGTGGCCAAATTCACCACGGGAGGAGAGGCCATACAGCTCAACCTGCCCAGGGACCTGGCCACATCCTAAACCCGGGCAAAGCTTTTGTCAGCAGCCAGCCGAACGCTGCAGTGGGTGGGCTGGAAATGTACCATCAGTCAGAGTTTGGGGAAGGTGCTTGTGAAAAGCCAGCAGACAGTCAGGTCTCTCTGAACCACTTTAAGAGAGATGAATGCAACAGCAGAAAAAAAAAAATCCAGATTTTTGCTGAAACATGCCCATTATACAGTTTTAAAAAGAAAACTGATAATGATGCTGCTGTGGAAAGAATGATCTCAGTTCCTGGAAACACGCTGCCATTTTTGGGGAGCAGATAGGAAGAGGGGAATGAATTAATTTGTCTGATATAATGTGGACATGTGACAGTTGGAAGGAGAGGCCACATGGGACTGATAAATGACAGCTCTTTCTTCTCAGAAGTGAAGCAATTCTTGGACACAGAAGGAGCAGGAATGCAGTAAATTACAGCTTGCTGCCACTCAGTCACAAGAAGATTTCAGCGTTTTTAGTGCCAGGCTTTTTGGCAGTAGGGACAAAGCTACGTCTTTGCTACTGAAAAAGCAG
Organism: Irena cyanogastra; assembly: GCA_013397155.1. Taxonomy (NCBI): domain Eukaryota; kingdom Metazoa; phylum Chordata; class Aves; order Passeriformes; family Irenidae; genus Irena; species Irena cyanogastra. The sequence goes on along the minus strand of VWZV01005338.1, from coordinate 675,250 downwards.
TGTGAAACCATCTCCCCTCTGCTGAAAGTTTTTGCCCTATCTTGCCCTCATTCGGGTGATTTCACTGCCCGTTCTCAGAGAAGGAACCACAAGGATCACAATCAGCACTGGCATTTTCCTCTCACGTTAATGAGTTTGAGCTGCAGCTGTGCTACTCCTCACAGCGTATTTCTTGGAAGATCAGTCAGACTGAATCCTTGAGGATAAGCTCCTGGGGTAACCAGAGACTAACAGGAGCTCACAAATTAAATTTTTGGGCCATGATTATGTATTGAGTACTAGGCAACCTTGTTCCCATATTTTTGTGGAAGGCTGGCCTGGGACACGCCCCAGGGCAGGGGGTAGATAACTGTGTGGGCTCCAGAAGAGCTGTGCTGGAAGGTGGGGACTGTGTCACCCTCCCTGAAGTGACTGTGAGACCCACTGCCCAGGAGTGGATCCCTGCTGCAGGAGATGGGCTGCTCAGTGTGCTCGTGGGCTTGCAAAGCAGTGGGATGAGCTTGCAGAAGGGAATTTACCGAGAGCTGTTCCAAGCAAAGACCCCCCTCTGCCTCAGAAAAACCCAAATCTGATGGAATAATGCTGCAAAGGATTTGTGTTCTCTGGATGGCTCTGGCTGGGAACACAGTGCTGTGCTGATGGGCTTTGCTCTGGCTCCTGTTCAGGTGTGGGATCTGGGACCAGCGTGGGGAGGGGCAGCTCTGCTAAGCAGGACTTGTGTGTGGGGAGGCAGCAGCAAGAGAGTGGATTTTGAGTAGGAATGGCTGCACAGGTCCTCTGTTTATGCTAACTCTACATTTGAAATGAGGTTTTTGGGACTTTGAATGACAAGGAAATCATCTGGACCATACCACATCACTACAGTGGCCCAGCTAGCCCAGGATCCAGTTTCTGACAAGGCTGAGAGCAAGGCCTGGAGAGGAACATAGAGACTGGGGAAATCCAGGATGCTGCTTGCCCAAAGTCCTTTCCCAGCTTCCAATGTGCTATTGCTTAGGAGCTGCCTGAGCTGGAAGTGGTGCCTGTAGCAGCCCTGAATGGATTTCTTCTCCATGAAATAATCCATTTGCACCTTGACTGTCTGTCAGCTCTCACCATCTGTGATCCTGCAGCAAGGAGTTGCACACTTTGGCTTATTTTCATCCTGCATCCTACTACCTCCCTTTGATGGCTCAGATTTCCCAGGTTAGAAGGGTCAGCAAACATCCATGCCCTCGCCACCACCTGGGTTTTCTGAGATGTGTTTTCCATGCCATGTTCCCTCCAGTCATCTCTTTCTTACAGAACTTCACATTTCTTGTAGCCAGAGGGAGGAAACCCTTCCCATTTAGCCCAGCATCAGCTGCTTGCTTGGCTGAGGACAGCACAGCCCTGAGGCTTTAGCCATCAGCAATCCATGTGGAGAGAGGTGGGAGGGCTGAAGGGGAAGTGCTGGAGGAGGGAGAGGGGTTGTGGCACGGCCAAGGCTCCCCTGGGCCACTAGGTGCCTCTGTGTGGCCAGGCTGTGAGAGCCATACAGATGCTGTGCCATGGGCCACGTGTGGCCATGTGGAGCTGGAGAGAAAAGCCTTGGTGCTGCACAGGCCATGCAGGAGGCGTCCTGGCTGCTCTGGGGAGCCCCTGATGGTCCCTGCACGAGCCCAGGTAGGATGAGGTGGAATTGGAGTAATTCCTTGACAAAAGTTTAACCAAAGAGTTGTAACCTGAGTCCTTGAGTCCTCCAGCAGTTTGCTGCCTTCAGCAGCTCCTTCTCCACCAAGGAATTACAGCTTGATTTTAGCAGGGCAGGTCTGTACTGGTTAGGAGGGGAAGAGGCAGGTGTGGGAGAAGGGTTTGTGTAGGCTGTAGGACTTGATGCAGGTTCAAGTCTTTGGTACAGCCAAAGTCTGTACTTTGCCCTCCTGGGCAAGTCACTGAGCTGTGCTGAGAGAAGGCAAACCCCTGCTCCCAGCTCCATGGAAAGCTGCTGTAAGGATGAGCATTGCCAAGGAGCAGGGTTGGAATTGGCACACCTGAACCTGGAGATTGCTCCGAGGTGGATGGGTCTGATCCCTGTGTGATTTCCCTTAGTGCTCACTTTCCTGGGGAGCTCTGCCCCCAGCTCTGCCTGCCCTTTGGAATGTGCTGAGAAAAAGGCTCCCTCGACTCTTGCCTGCCCATGAGTGCTGTAGCAGTTAAGCAGAACAGCTTGCTGATGTAGGTTTGATTCCCAGCTTGCTGGCCTCACTAGCATACAACAGCTTGGAAGTCTTTTAGAGGCATTCCCCATGTGAATTTGGTTACTGCGAGACTTTTCCTTGAGTACTTGCACCCAAAAAGTTAGTAAAATCAAGTGATAACCATACAATTCCTTTCTTTGCTCTCTGAAGTTGTGAAAGTCAAGTCTGGAGAGCATCCTAGAATCACTCCTAGAGCTGGCCTGTGGAATGCTACCAGAGATGGATGATACCTGTATTATCAGTTATCAGTGCCTGACCAGGAGATGACAACCAGCAGAGGTGGTGTCTGGGCAGGCAGAGGGGCAGGACCAGGGAGGTGCTGATCCCCTGGTGTGATGGGTGTCCCCACCAAGCTGTGACCCCAGCTGCCTGCCCAGCACAATGGCCATGAGAACATCTGCTGCCTTCCTGCTCTTGCCTTCTTCTGTCTTTTGTAATTTCCATGTCTGTCTGTCTGTTCTCCCCCATGGTCAGCTGTGCCTGATGTTGTTGTGAATCTCGTGCCTCCTTGTGTAGTGGGAGATAAGGAGAGTTCCCAGCTCTCCAAGTCAGCATTTCTGGTGTGAGTCTTCTTTTAAAATTTGCTATTTCTGTGTGTGCAGTGTGGAATTTGGAAGAGAGAGACACATTAAAATAATTGCACTCAGAAAGCATTTGGCCTGCCTGCCTTTTCATTCTAACAACCACCTTGTCCTTTATGCCCAGACTGTGTGTGCCCCAATCCTGTCTGTGTTCATTTTGCCTCGTGCTCCTCACTCTCCTGCTTGTTTTCCCAGACAGTGCAAAGGAAAAAGTGTCCCTAAGAATCCACGTTGCCTCTCAAATGCCACTTTTCCTTGAAGTCCTGGTTGCCTAAACACTAGTCCCACTGTAGACTCCCACTATCATTGCTTTGACTAACATGAGGATAACCAAATTCAGCCTTTTTTTTGTCTGCAGGAGTGTGTTTAACCCCCAGCTGGGTACCTGAACAGGCCAGATGTGAACAGATGTGGGCCTCTGGGGTCTCAGGTACACAGGAGGAGCAGGACTGGGGGCTGTTCTGATTCAGTGCCTCTGGAGGACTGACTGGATTATTTCAGCTGATCCTCCCCAGCCCTGGGTAGAAATGATTTTTAATTTCTGGTGCAGGGGAGGGGTGGGAGCTATGTCTGTGTGTGCCTGTGTGTGTCTAGGGCTGGTGCTGTCACCTTCCTGTGCTCATTCTGGGCTTAGCCCAACTTCTTGGAGAAAAGTCAAGGAGGGATAGCACAGAGAGAATAAGGAGGATTTGAAAGCCTTGCAAATTCACCTCCTCAAAGGGCTTCTCTCCCATGTGCAGCCAAGTGATTTGAGATGAGAGGAAATCTCTCCATTCCAGGCAGCCTGGCTGGTTAAAGACCTGAGAAATTAGCTGGCTAAGAAGGCTCCACTGACAATGTGTGTAAAATGAAAACCTTTTCCCTTCAGAAAGGACTTTTTTGGCCATTAGAAAACTCCCTGGAAAGGTTTTTCCTTTTTAAAAGTGGGGCCAGGGAGAAAAGCACGAAGGAGGGTTTGCTGAGCATCCGCTGCCATCCTCCTGGACTTGCAGCCTGTAGCACTCCTGCCACAGCAGCTGCTCTGCACTAGCCTGAGCTTCTCTTTCCATCTCAAAGAATAAACCAGAAACATTCTATGAAATGTAATTAGCCTTTTCTAATTTCCAGCCCAAATTTATCTGTGGCTGGTTTATTTCCTTTTATCCTTGTACCAACAATGGCTTTTAACCAAGATACCTTTTAACCTCCTGGAAATTTTTATCCCTGAAACATTTTAGGTTTGCTGCAGAACTCCTAGAGCTTTTCTTCCATTAGGCTGAGCTGCCTGACTCTTTCCATCCTTCCCTCCTGTGAAATGCTCACCTTTGCCTAGGAGCCCTCACTTCTCTCTACCTTATTCCTCTGATTTTGGCTCAGGAGCTCCATGAATGCTCCTGAACAGCTGTTGTTTTGCAGGACTCCCATGTCCACAGCAAAGTAAAAACCTTCCAGGTCTGTCTTGTGCAAGAAACTGGGCATTTTCCTTGGATAAGGAAAGGAAGAGGAAAAAAAATCCCTGAAAGAGCAAAAATATCCATGAAAATGTAAAATTTCCATTTTGCAGAGTCCCTCTGTTAAAAAAAAATATAATCAGCTTTTATGTCATTAGTCTCCATTGAGCCCATGGCAAATGTGCTCAATTTAAAGGTTGAAAGGCTGTTTTTCTCCAGCTGTCAGATGCTGTCAGCTCAGCTGAGCTTTCAGCAGCCGTGGGAGAGACCCTCGGACACCGCCAGCAGCCCCACTACAACCCGCTCTAGGAGAGGTTTCAATATTTGTTTAAAACTCCTGGATTTCACACTGGTGACCCCAAGGAGCTCCTCGTTTGGGGTGGCCTCAGAGTGACACCCTGCCACGTGTGCCCAGAGTGATGTGGAGGCACAGCAGGTGTCCATCCTCTCCAGCAGCACAGCGAGGACACGGAGCATCTCCCTGCGGCTGTCTCGCACAGTTTGCTCTCACACACTTCCTAAGGAAGCCAGGAGCTTGACTTCTTTAATTTCAACATGAATTTCAAGGTCTTGGAGATTGGAGGTGGCCAGCCTAGAGGTTTCTGCTGAACCAGCTGCACCCAGTGCTGACCCAGAGAGCTCCAGCAAGGAGGTGACCACGGCTCACCCAGTGAACCCCCCAGGCTGCAGAAGGCAGCTGGGTAAGGATTGCTCCATTCAGGCTTCTTCCACGGCTCTGCTCCTTCTCATTTACAAAGGCAGAGGAGATTTCCCTGTTTGCACCAGCAGATCTCCTGCTACTCATCACCAGCCTCATCACCCTGCTGCTCATTGTCCCCCTCAGCCTGTCTCTGCACACACTGACATGGCTTTGGATTCTCAGAGCACAGGCAGGGTCAGGCCTGCCAGCACAGATGATGTTTTTCAAGGCATCCACGCACACAGAGTCCCCAGGAGTTTTTCCAGGGAGCCCAAAGTCATCTGGAAATTTTGATTTCTCGAAACTGGCCTGTCCTGAGAATACACTGGTTCTCATGATGCTTTTGCCAGGAAATAAACTTCCCAGGTTCCAGATGAAATTTCCGATCCAAACACTTGAGTGTTGCTCTGTTACTCAATCCTCCAGGCACGCCTAAAAAAAGATCTTGCTGAACTCTGTCTCCACACAAGGACCAAACTTCAAAGGCAGCTTTGGGACTACAGCTCCTTATCAGACCCCCTGTTTTCAACCAAATCCAAAAAGGCAGATTTCCCTGCAGCAGTGCATTTAATGAGCCGTGCCTCTGGAGGTCTGTGTACCCTCCCCAAGCCATCACAGTGGGTTTCTCCTGCTGAAATCTTCTCTGGAGTTTCTCACATCCATCTGCTGTGACAGCCAATGCAACTTCATACATAGTGCTCTGGCCTGGTGCCAGATGGGTATTTGAGGAAGTTGTAAAGTCAGACAGAAAAATGATTTCTTTTGCTGGCACGTAGGCAGCAGGGATGCTTCTTTTGGAGACAAATCCCTCTCTGTTGTTACCTCGGCAGGAGAAATCAGTATGCTCTGTAGTCCATCTTTTTATCTCCAGCTGAGCCAGGCAAACATGATGCCATCATTAGGAGCTGATCCCCCTCCTGCCATGGCAAGCAGCTGGTGCTTCATCCTGTTTGCTGTCTCCAGGTCTCTGCACCCTCCCTGGAGGCAGATTTTACATGTGGGAAGGATGTGCTGCTGCCTGCACCCAGGGGCTCTGGCTTCTGCAGCTCACTCAGGGGTGGGCACATCACTGCTGCCTGCACCCCCGGGCTGCTTGTGCACATCAGTAGCCAGATTGGTTTTCTGGGAACCTTTCAGAGGGCCATGGAGTTCAGTGGAGAAAAATCACCTTTATCTGGCAGCTACAGCTGCACCTGGGAGTGGCTGCAGAGAGGTAAGCCCAGGCAGCAGAGCACAGAAAGCTCCCTGAGGCTTCCTTTCCAGCTTCATCCCACAGGGGGATCTACAAATGGCTTTGCTTTCTCATCCTTTGTCTGAAAACACCAACCTGCCCCAAAACTTTTGCTGCGTCCTTGCTGGATAAATGGGTTTTCACAGCCATAAATCTCTGGAAATCTCTCTGAGTGTGGTTTGACACCATGTAGATGCCCAGCAGCCCCCTCCATGCCCCTGCTGTTTCACTGTGTGGGTGCAAGTAGGGCAGCTCCTGCTCTGGGTAAAGAGAAAGACAACAGGCAAGAAAGGAAATTGAGGCACGGAGCTGAAAAGGGAGAGCTCAGCTTCTCCCCGGGAAAGAATAAAGCCACAACTCTCAACATCTGTAACATCCCAGGGCAAGATCCATGCCTTAATCCTGTGTTTGTGGAGATCCACCTGCTCGTGTGTGCTGGCTTCCTTTGAAGGAGAGGGAGGAAACACCACCTCTTTTCCTGATCAAACCTCTAAATTTGGGTGGGCCAGATTCAGACACTCAATAAATGCAGGTAGGTTCCCTCATCCAGGGCAGCAGTCTCTGAGGGTCAGAAACACAGAGATGGGTTTCCTCTGCAGGGAACTGAGGGATGAACTGACTGAATGATCCTGTTGGATGCTGTTTTCCTGACTTGGTGCGTTTCTCTGGCACAAGGCTGAATTTCCCAGCAGCTCTGGGCTACATATGTTTTCATAGAGCCTCATTAAATACATAGCTGCAGTTCTGAAAATCACATTTGCTCTAAATAAGAGCTGTCTGCTGGGAGAATTAACTCCTCTGACTTAAGTCACCTCCCTGGAAGTGATGCTGTTGTCTTCGATTTCATGGCTCGGATGATTACACTTTTCCAACACGCAAGAATAACGAGATTAGGGAATTTGTGGCAATGAAGGCAAAGAGGAGGAACTGGCTAACAAAAAGGGAAGAGAAATTGAATTTTCCTGTTAAAAGAAAAAGAAATGCCTACTTCACAGAAACAGTTTTGCTTTGGGGAATAACAGTGGGGGAAACTCCTTTTGAACCAGTGTCTCTTATTAAACCTATCAGGTTTGTTGCCACATTCAAAAAGCTTTGTGATAATGGCAGTTACCACCTACCCACCAGCAAGGCTGTGGGTAACCCTCTGTCCCTGAGAAACAGGGAGGAAAATCCAGGAGTGTGTTTTCCCTGAGGATTTAGGCAAGCTGACAGTGAGCCTGTGGGCTTCTGGCAGGGCGTGGTTGGTGGAGGAGCATTCCAGGATGTAGGGACAGTGGGGACCTGCCTGACCAAACTTAAACTGAGCTTGTCAGAGTTTGCTGGTTGGGATCAAAGCTGTCAGAGCAACTTTTTACACAGGCAAATAGTGATAGAACAGGGTGGAAGAAGTTCTTTTAAAACTAAAAGAGGAGAGATTTAGATATTAGGAAGAAATTCCTTACTCAGAAGGTGATGGGGAACAGGAACAGGTTGCTCGGGGAAGCTGTGGATGCCCCATCCCTGGAAGTGCTCGAGGCCAGGTTGGATGGAACCCTGAGCAACCCAGTGTAGTGGGTGGCATCCCTGCCCATGGCAGCAGGGCTGGCACTGGGTGGTGTTTAATGTCCCTTCCAGCCCAACAGATTCCATGATTCCTTTCTGAAATGGAGACGAACTCTGCCTGTGCACACACGGCACACGTGGGCACCCCACACTCCTGCTGCCAGAACTCAAAGGATCAGCCAGGTGACGTTCCTCTGCGATGCCAGAGATGGGAAGAAAACACTCCCCTGGGAGGGACAACTGCTGAAGGGAAAGGCTCTTCTTTGGTGACACTGGGAACACTTTAACACTCGCAAAATCATTAGGTTTAATGTTTCTGTTATTTTGCTGTCAATTCTCCTAATGGTGCTCCTGCAGCATGGAGTTGAGTGAGTCATAGAAGTAATTATTAACTAGGCTTTGGCACTGAAAAGGCATTCAAAGTTCAATTCAGCACCAGCCCCAGTCGATGTGCAGGGTGTACATTCATTAATGAGCAGGTGCTAAGTGCTGAGGAGAGAAAAGCAGAGGGCCCATTCCATAGGAAATATTTTGCCTCATTATTCCCCACAGGGAAAAAGGTAGCAGCAGGTGGAGGGAATAAATAGGAGTAAGGGCATACATCTTGATCCTCACATTTTAAGGGCATTTGAGAAACAGGTACTCTGGGTTTACTACATCAGTGCTCAGACTAATGGGGGCAGCCAGAAGTGCTGGGATCTGTAGGTGCAAAGCATGGCAGGAAGCTGTTCCAACAAAACCTGGGAGTCTGAGTGGAAATAAACAGGCAAAAGGGATGTTTTGGAGGCAGGGAACTGGATGTCCCAGGAGATTAAGTGATGTGACTAAAGTCACATAAGGATTTGGTGGCAGAGGAGAAAACACTGCTTAGAGTTAGTGCATCTTGTGACTCACCCAGCAGACTTCCCCTTTTCCTGGATGTTATTCTGCTGCAGGCACACGGCCACCCTTCCAGGCAGACTTGTAGTGGGGTGACAGAAGTACCTCAGCTCTCTCCCAGCCCTCTGTCCTTCCTGTGCCCAAGGCTCAGTAACCACAGGGAGATGGCAGAGCACAAGTTCACACCAACAGAGCCACGGTCTAGCCTGGGGGGCTGGGTTTGTGTGAGACTTTCTTATTCTGGTTTTTTAATAGGTTCTAGGGAAAAGGTTTTGTTTCAGTTTGGAGAGCAGGAGTGATAAAACACATTTCTGAAGGTAGGAGGATGATATCTGCTGAGATGAGCAGCAGCTGCCTGGAACAGCAATTACAGACCCTGCATCTGCAGATGTGTCCTGGGTCCGGGCAGGGGAGGACCCAAGGCACTTGGATTGCCTTCTGTGGGCATGGATCTGTGTGAATAAAAGTGAAGAGGCACTCAGAGGAGGTGATGGGCTGCCTAGAGTGAGAACAGCAGTGATCTGTCTCCTTTCACAGTGTGTGAAGCAGGGTGATGGTGATGGGATAGGAACTTATATGTATCAAGCCACAGAGCAGCTCGTGTGTCCCACAGGAGCAGAGCTGTGGCAGACAGCACCTGCCCAGGGCTGGACAGCCTTCTCCAGGGCCTTGGGGATGCTGTGCATTCTGCCACAGGGCTCTTGCACCTCCCCTGGCACCCAGGGAGGACCCAAGAGCTTTCCTGCTCCTCCCAGCCCAGGACTGGTGTCTGTCTGCCCTGCACTGGAGCAGTTCAGCCTGTGACTTGCATTTGAGCTGTCACAACACAGGTGGGTTCGTGGTGACTCCAGTTCACACTCACAAATCTCTGATGCTGTCTCTGGTGCTGTCGTGGGGTGAGGGAGCCTTGGAGAAGGGGATTCACCAAAAGGATGGATTGAAGGGTTGAAATGGCTTTTTTGTTTTTTATATGAGTGAGCCACAAAAATACCTCAAGCTCATTTGACTCTCACAGTTTCTCTGTAATCTTCTAACCTTGTCTTTGCCCTCTGTGTCCAATATCCTGGACCAATGATGCTCTTGCAGAACAAATGCAGTGGAAACCAAGGACTCTCACCAAACATACAAGAGTCAGGGAGTCAACACATTCTAATGAAACCTGCTTTGGTGACGAGTTCTAGACAAGCTCTGAGCAAGGTTTCACATTTCGGCTTCACAGGTTATTGGGACTGCTGTGATAACTCTGCTTCCAAATGAAATCCAGCCTGTGTGGGCTCCTCAGATTGTTTCCATTCAGACTGATGCCTCCAGCTGCCCCCAGAAGCCGAGTTCCACAGCAGCAAAAAGAGCTTTATAGCCTTGGCTCTAATTAACTCCCTGCAGCAAGAGACACTCGGGCTGTAACGTGCCACTGCCTTTCAGATATGCCATTTATCAGCTCCCTAAATGCAATCAGAGCCAGTTGTACCCAATTAGCACCAGCAGCACGGGATAGCACCAGTGCAGTGGCACTCAGGACAAGGAGGTGCAGTGCTGGAAGAATGCCACCTCCCCATCTAGGATACAGTGTCATCGTGCTTCCCTGTGATCCCGTCAATCCCTTTCTGTGACCAAGGTAAAGTCCTCAAAAGCACTTCAGTGTCTGCAGAAGGCTGAGCCTGTAGCTCTTGCATGTCCCCTAGACAAGCCTGTTTGTCCCTTCCAAACTGCAAGGGGGTTTATGGTGCCAAGAAATTTCAAGGATCATCCAGATCCACCCCCCTCCTGTGGGCAGGGACACTTTCCACTGGGCCAGGTTGCTCAAAGCCCAATCCAACCTGGTCTTGAGCATTTTCAGGGACAGGGCAGCCACAGCTTCTCTGGGCAACCAGTGCCAGTGCCACCAGTACCAAGCACCCTTTCCCCATTGTATCTGCCCATGTAAAAGGTCTCTCTTGCTCTGTTTTGTAAGCTCTCTTCAAATGCTGGAAGGCTGCAAGCTTCTCTCCCCAGAGCCTTCCCTTCTCCAGGCTGAACCACCCCAGCTCTCAGTCTGGCTTCCTGACAGAGGGGCTCCAGCCCTCCGAGCATCTTCATGGCCTCCCCTGGATTCACTCCAGCAGCTCCCCACTCCTGCCCCTTCTGACCTTGAGCTTACCTGGGGGACAGTTTGTGAGCTGGGGAGGGTTTTCTCCTCATCAGCCAAGGCTGCAGTGGGCACACTGGAGGAGTTGGAAAGGACGGATTCTCCCTGCTGTGTTTTTTTGATGCTCTGCTAATGGTGCTCATGGAGGGACCAGTGAAGCTGCTGTTTCCACAATTTTCTGTGTGCTTTTTTCTGCACAGCTCCTTGCTAGTCTCAGTCTAGATTCTGCCCTTTTGCCAGGGTCCAATCCCTACCATCTTAGGCCAAACTTACAGGGCCAAATTGCATCCAGAAACACCTAGCATCACTTCAAATGATGGTGTCATCTCTGAGCATCTGTGGTCACCAAAACTGTCAAACCAAAATTTCCTGCACCTATTAAAATACAGGAAGCCTTGCACTGCCTTAGCTAAAGTTGTACAACTTCCCCTCTTACAGGAAAAAAAAAAAAAAAAAAAATCAGCCACCACAGATCACAGATCTTGCTTCTCTTTTTGGTTTTGCCCCTGGGGAGCTGACTCCATCCTACATCATTCTGTTGGGCCACTTGCAAACCCATCCTTCCCCAGAGCCACCTGTTTAATGCTGAATTAATTTACATTTCTTTTAAGTGCTGGTGTTTGCTTCAGCAGGCAGGCTGTGAGTTATTGCCTGAGCTGCTGTTCTGTTCAGGAGGTTACGAGGGCCTCGTTAAACAGAGCAGAATATGCAGAATGAAAGGTGACTTACCCACTGAGCAACGCTGAAGTTTAGAAACACAAGGCAGCAAGACAAGAGCTCTTACATCACTGCCTGCAAAGCTTTTTGCCCTGAGTTCAGTGTTTACATAAAATTATCATCAAGCCATGAATTTAACTGAAAACTGACAGTCTGAATGAGTGACTCCCCAGCAGCCAGCACATGAAGTAGATCCCTTCCAGGTGAGCACCAGCTGTACAGAGAGTGGGTTTTCTCCAGACTGGTTGGTGGGGAGGTGCCAGCATCAGGAGCTGTCTGCTTGAGGGATGAGGCACCTCACAGCAGTGGCTGGGTTTTGATGGATGCCAGAGAGCAGACCCGGAGGGATCAGAGCAAGGAGACACTGGATGCTGCTGGAGAGGCTCTGGGAGAAGAGCTGAGAGCCAGCAGGCACAGCCAAGGGGCTGGGACTGGGCTTGGGGCATTAGACCAGAAGTGTTTTCTGCTGCCTTTGACACATCAGGTGGGATGGGTCCTCCCAAGAGACCATTTAGGCTGGGTGCTGCCAAGGTCTGCTCTGAGTAGCTTCACCAGAGGTTAAAAACAGATGCACAGAACCTGAGGGGGACTGGAGGAATTTTGGCACTGGCTGCAGTGGTTCTTGCAGCAGCAAGTGCAGCTACCAGTGCCTGAGAGATGCTGTGAAGGCACTGGGGCAGTGAAGGCAAACCAGCACAGTGCTGGCATTTGGCAGGAAGAGACAACATTGGTTATGAGTCTCTTTTCCCACGGAGTCGCTGCTTCCCACCAGATAAAACCAGATTCAGCATCCTTGGAACTCCAGGGCTGTTGGGATGCTGTCCTGTCAGCCTGGCCAAGCCTGTGCCAGGTCTGCCCCTTCTCTGATCCCCACAACAAGTCCCCAAGTGTCACCTCCTTCTCCTCTGTACCTACACTGTTCCCTTCTGCCCACAGCTCTGGGGACCTGCAATGAGCTTGTGACCAGGGACCTGCTCTTCCCCTCTTTTTTTTTTTCTCTTTTATATTCCTCTTTTAGCTTTATCAGGCAGTCTAATAAAATATATTGTCTCTCCCTATAAACCTTGCCTCCAGAGACTTAACTGCACTGAGGTTGCTATAACAACAACTGAGCTCTTTGGCAGCAAGAAACGAAGGGAAAAGGCACCGGGAAAACCGAGGGAGAGCTCAGCAGAGAGACTTCCCCCTGCACTGTGTCGCTTTGTCCCCGTGAGGGGCAGGACGAGGCAGAAGAGCACCGAGGAGAAGCAGCACCTCTGGGGGAGGGAGGGATTAGAGTCCCAAATCTGCCCGGGATGTGCTGCAGGACCCTCCCCAGGGAGCACACGGAGCTCTCCCGAGTGAAATCTGCCCTGCTCCGGGGCAAAACCAGGCACAGAATCGCCCTGACCCCGGCAGTGCTGACCCCCGGCCACCGGGCAGCTCCCAGCACTCGAGCACAGAGAAAAATTCCCACTCCAGGCAGGAAGGAGTCGAGGACTCCAATGGCAAAGCAGGTATTTCAGAGGATAAATGGATGCCACATCTTCCTGTGACTGCAGCTGGCCAGGAAAGGTTTCGAGGAGAAGGAGAAGGAGAAGGAGAAGGAGAAGGAGAAGGAGAAGGAGAAGGAGAAGGAGAAGAGCAGCTGCCCGTGGCTCCTTGGGCTGAAAAAAGCCAGGAAGGGCCCAGGTGAGGGAGAGGAGGTGGAAATTGCTGGCAAAGGCATGCAGATGTTTGTAGAGGATGCTTGTCCTATGAAGCAGTAATTTAAAAGCATGGAAAAAATGGTAGTAGAACTTATCTGGAATAGCTACAGATACCTACAGGCTGGGACACTCTTCTCCAACCTTTTCTGTTCTTTTCAGCTGATTGCAAATGCCACTGTGAAGCTCCTCTAACTCCATCAGCCAGGGATTTATTCTAACCAAATCTTAATTTTTCCCCTCCCAAGTTATGGATTAGGGGCTCTGAATTGTTAAACATCTGAGGATTGCCAAGAATAGAGAGTTTGTTAAGCACCCTGAGAGCTGGGCATTAAAGAAAGTTAAATTATTGTTCTCGGATCCACTGCAGAGATGAATATTTATGGCTCAATCTAGTTTTCCAGAGTCTCATCATTTCTTATGTCAACTGTATTTTATAGAAATGTCCACAGGGAAGGAATTGACTTTTGTCCTGGGCCCAAACCAAACAAGCTCAAGCAATGATTATTTGGGTTTTGAAACAGTGGGATAATTTAATCTCAACATCTATTGATCTCTTCTGCACTGGAATCCTATGGTTAAACATCTTCAAGGCAATTAATAGCCTAGAGTACAAATTCATTACTGAATTATCAATAGGTACTGAGTTTTAGACTGAGGAAAAAAATGTTTTATAATCTGCTTGCTTTACTGGAGTAAAAAGAAAAAAAAAAAGATGCAACTTCACACAGCTAAAGGTACATCTAAGGCCATGAGGGAAATGGTTCCTGCTGTTGGCAAGGTTTGAAAGGCAGTTCCATTTCAAGCCACATAGTTCCCAGTTTGGGACAGACATGGGTAAATCTAGGGAAAATAGATGGAAAATTTCCCCTAAAAAAATTCCCCTGAATTTCCCCTAAAAATGAGATTTCGAAATAATAAATTTTAAAAAGAGTTAGAACATGGGGGAAACAGTGGCAAAGTGTGGTGTTGCTGACCCTGATCCCTTCCCTGGCCCTTAGCTGGGGATGAGTTTTGTGAGTCCTTCCCTGGCTGTGCTCCCTGCTGGAGGCAGCTGCCTGGGGTGGTGAGCCAAGTGATTCCCACACCAGTTTATTAATTGGTGCAATCTGTTAACGAGGTTTGTAATGTACTTTGTGGGCCATCTGGACAAAAGATGATTTCGAGGAAGGCTGCAACATGCCCCTGCCTTTTATCAATTGTAATGGTTAAATATGGACTAATTAGGGGGGGACACACAGACCAGTTAGAGAGAGCTGTGGCTCCCACTGCTGGATTTACCATCAAGGAGTAGGAACTGCAGCTAACAGGGAAATCTACACCTTTTTGAGCAGGATGGGGGGATTAACCCATGCTGTGCAGTGGGCCAAGGGCAAAGCTCAGGGTGCAGGGGATGCAGGGTGGCAGCAGGACTGCTCCACCTGGCTCCAGGCACAGCAGAGGCTTCACAATCCTCCCCCTCAGCAGCTTCTCGGGATCCTCCTGCCAAAAGCTGGCCATACTTCACTGTTGTGGTTGGAAAGATGAAGGCAGAGGGTTGTCAGTTGTTTTCATCACTGCAGTGCAGTAATACAATAATCACCAGGTGCCTGGGACATTATTTAAATGTACAAAGCAAATATTGCAGAGTGGGAGTGTAAAAAAAAAAATACCAAGAAGAGATAGACCCAGGCAAACCCTGAGAAATTTCTTCTCTCTGGCCCCTGCCCTTGTCTCAGCCCTCAAGCAAAGTGATGTTCATCTCATCCCCATTTTTCAGAGCTCATTTCCCTTGCAAGGAAATAAAAAGTGCTCAGCTCTAACATATGCAGCAGGGAGATATGTGAGCATCTGGAAGGGAATCTTCCCAGTCAGTCATGTGCAGTGTAAACCCTTTGTGAAAACACCCAGGATCTACTCTGCAAAACGACTCCAATAAATGACAAAACAATATGCATGCACTCTTAAGGAAGTGAGAGATTAAACAAAGACCTAGAGCTTATAATCATTGCTGCTTTGGGGCAGGAATCATTTACAGTAAAAGACACCTGCCTGATGTCTTGTTTAGGAGTTTTGCAATGAGATTTCTCTCATTCTCCTTTCCTAGACAATGCTTCAAATTTGTTTGTAACCAGAATAATTTGAAAAAACTGAGCCCCTTCTATGTTCATCCTCTTCCACTTACCAGTGCACAGATCTGCATCCACAGCCCATTAGAGCAGAAATGGCTGCAGAACAATGACCACCCAAATCAACAACTATTTATTGTAGCTGTTATCCAAAACCCTGAGCTGAGCAACCTGGCATTCACCAGAAGACACCTCTTTTTAGGACTTGGATTTAAAAGTTGTTTGGTTTGGATTTTTAGTGTCAATATCCTCCCCTGCAGAGGAAAATACTCAGTAGCCTGTTGCCAGATGGGATCTGGGAAATGGTATTTGGCAGCAATAAGAACATTGACTGACCTGAGCCGTGGTCCTGAAGCCTTTGGACTGGTGAGATTCCTGCTTCTGGGGGCTCATTCCCTCCAGGAACACCAGCTGTGTGACAAACCAGCAAACACAGGTGTTTCTGCACCCCTCAGGCTCTGCCTTTGCCTGTCCTCATTCACCAGTTGCTCCCAGTCTCCACCAGGCAGACTTTTGCTCAGCCTGTGAATGATCAGCTGCAAATACCAGTTGCCTTACACCACAACTCTAATGCCTGTTTTTACATCTCTAATTCTCACCAGGCTTGCTCTTAAAGCAATAGGGATGCTTAATAGGGGCCTTGATAATTCTTCGTGGGGCTGAGCAATTTGAAACAAGCAGCCCTCCCCATGAAAGCAGCACTGGCAGCTCCTCACTGCTCTTCCCACTGCCCTGAGAATGAATGGTGCTTTATTTACAGGCAAGGCACAAAGCTGAAGGCCCAGGATGAGAGCTGCCAGCTCCAGAGACAGAAATTATATCTGTGATTGACCTAAATGTCCAAGGCAACCACTGACAGCCTATACACAGCACAGGAGCAGAGCCTTTAATGAATAAACGGAAGGAAATTTATACCCAAGGCTGCAAGAGGAGTCCTTGGGAAATAAATCCCCTCAGCCTTTCAGCAGCAGCTGCTGGAGGTAGATGGCCAGATCTCATCCTGCTGCTGCACCGACCTCCCTGAGCACAGCAGAGCTTCTACACCAAAGCCTCCGACCTGACAATTTGCAAACACCAGGAGAGATCCTGAACTGGCACTGCAGTTCTCAGATTTTGCATGGGCCAGGTCAGAAACATCCCGGGACACAGCATTGGGAGGCTGTGACCCTGCAGGCTGGGCACAGCACAGTGGGGAGCTCCAGCAGCCAGGAGAGCCCTAAGCTCAGCAAACAGCCTCTGGTGAGCGAGGGGTGATGCCTGAGCATTTGATGCCTCAAAAACCTCATGCATCAAGGTGAGAGCCAAACACTGCTGGAAGAATTTTCCTGGAGGCAATTTAGCCGACGGCAATGCAGACCTGGGGATGTCAGGGACTTTCTAGACTCACAGAACAACCCTGGAGGTCATTTATTTCCCATATCCCATCCTCATCCCTAGAATTCTTCTTTACACTTGACAAAAAGCAGCAAACCCCCTGACACCCCCAAGCACAGCAGCCAGAGAGCTTTGCTGCAGTTGTGAGGTGGAAAAGACCCTGGGGCTGAACAGGGACCCTCAGACTAAAATACAACCTTGGCCAAGACCTGGTGCTGCATCCTGGGTACGGAGAGCTGGAGGAAACATAAATCCTCCTCAGAGCACAGGGAAACGTGGCAGTTCCAGTGCCTGTGCCACCAGATGGAGCTGGCCAGTGTCACTAGCAGGAAGAACAACGGGGAAGAGAAGAGCAGGACTGTTCAGTTCAGATTTCCCTGTCTGTCCCTTCACTGCTGGGTCAGGGTGTGCATTTTTGGCAGTTTGGGCTCTTGATTCAGTCATGGCCAGGGCACTGTGGTGTCCTTTGTCTCCTAGTGAAGTTACTGTCCACAAGTGGTATTTGCTGGTTGTTGAGAGCACGGCTAAAAGTAAAGGACAGTGGGATGGGTTCTGGTCACCAGCCTCAGCCGGGATAAGCAGATGTAGGAGTCGCCTTTCAAACTTTGCAGCAAAATGTGAGTGGCTGCTGAGAGAGCAGCTGAGACAGACACACTCTAATCCAGCCCAGCCTGAGCTCAGAGGAGCTGGCCCATGGCCTGACAGGCACTTCCAGCTGCTTTCAGTCCACCCCACTGCCATGAAGAGGGTCCTGCCTCCAGTGCCATAGCCGACCCTTCTTCCTATCAATACCAGCAACCTGATATGGCTGAAAAGTCTCATCTGATCTCCTTTTCTCCTCCAAAAAGGTTAATTTCCTGCTAGATCCATTAATAGTATCCCAGAATCACAGATTACTCTGAGTTGGAAGGGGCTCAGCAGGACATTGAGTTGAACCATGAAATGAAGGCAGCTCCCTGCTCTGTCCCTGCCAGGTACAGCCACTGAGGAAACCCAGCCCTGGGCACCACAGCATCCTTCTGGTCTTTTTTATTCCCATTTTTTTTCCCCCTGTGCCATCTCACAAGCTTGGACTTCTGGAGCCTGTGATCTGAGCCGTGGTTATTGCACACAACTTCCCCCTCAACCACTCTGACAAGTAATAGAATTATCCTCCCTCCCCAGCTCATCGCCCGGGAGCTCTCCAGCTCTAATGCAGCGCTAAATTTCTGCTCCCTGGAAGGAGAAGGGCAAGAAAGGGGGAGACAGAGCAGTGCAGCCACAAACAGGGAGCTGATAAATGCTAATGAATTTATAGGGATTATAGCGATCCTTCAGCCAAAGCCAGGGACCCACATAGCTACACAGGCCCACGTGATCTGCCTGCAAGCAATCACTCAAAAGACAGGCAATTTGCCCAATTCACCCTAATTATGGCTGGCAGCAACAGCAAGAAGGCAGGGTAAATATTTCACTTGGCTGCAGGTGGACAGACATGCTGTGACCCCAGTGTGCTGTGTGACCTCAATGTGCTGTGTGACCTCAATGTGCTGTGTGACCCCAGTGTGCTGTGTGACCTCAATGTGCTGTGTGACCTCAATGTGCTGTGTGACCCCAGTGTGCTGTGTGACCCCAGTGTGCTGTCACCCCCAATCAGCTTGAAACCCGGGCAGTGTTTCCCAGGCCAGGCTGAGCCCCGGACCTCCAGCTCCCCGGGGATGGTGCTGGGGGGCAGCAGGGGCTGGGAGAGGGCAGTAGGCTCCCAGTTAGGATGGTCAGGTCTAGGAATTGAGCTTAGGGGATGCAGCGGGTCCCGCTCCGCAGACACGGAGTTTTGCTTTGGAGAGGATGCGGCTCTGCCTGCTGCTCGCACGGATTTGGGCAGCAGATGGAGCTCGCTCCGCTGGAATGAGCGATTCCCCGCATGGCCTCACCTGCTGCATCTCCTCAATTTGGGTAAATCCCGGCTGTCTCCATCTGTACCGTGTGCCTTGTGGTGTGCCTGTGCTGCCCACTAAGATCAGAGAATCCCTGCCCCACTAGGCAAGACCTCAAGGAGATTTGGCTGCCAAATACCTGGCCCAAATGGCAAGCCTGAGGTCAGCAGGTTAAAAGCTGAGCTCCAAAGGGTCCCACTGAGGTGACTCTGGTGCTGCCTCTCGAGGACAGGGAAGCTGTGCCCATGAGTGATGGACGTGGCAGTGCTGGAGAAGCTCTCCCTTTCTCCTTTGGCCACGATGTCATTTCACCAGCACTGGGATTTTGAATCTAAACACTTTTTTGTGTGTCAGATCATCATAAAATGCCTTGAGCTTAAAGTTAATATATTATTTTGTCTTTTAGTCCGTTGAAATGTTTTGGTTTTTTTTTTCTTTTTATTTTCACACATTTGCATTAACTCCAAGGTGCAAGAAGTACAAACTTTTTTTTTTTTTTTTTTTTTTTTTTTTTTTCTCATAATCTCTGCTGGTTTCGTCTGGGATATTATTAGTTCTCTTCCAAGCAGTTTGGATGGTGCTCTGTTGTGGATTTATGACCAGAGCTGTGGTGCTAGGGGGATGTTGTAGCTATTACACCAAGACAAGGGCTTTCCTGCCTCTCCCACCTCCTGTGAAGAGGCTGGGAGTGCCCAAGGGTTGGGAGGGGACAGCCAGGACACACAGCCAAGCCAGGACAGCTGGCTGCAGTGACCACAGAGTGACCCAGACCGTCTGATGTTGTGCTCAGCAATGAAAGCAGTGTGAGGAGGGAGGAAAGAGCAATGTTTGGAGCGATGGTGTTTGTCTTCCCAAGTCATTTTACACACGATGGAGCCCAGGTGTGCTGGGGATGTCTCAGCACCTGCCTGCCCATGTGAAGCAGCAAATGAATCCCTTATTTTGCTTCGCCTGCACACACAGCTTTTGCTGTTAAACTGTCTTTATCTCAGCCCACGACTTTCCCCACTTTCACCCCTCCAGTTCTCAATCCCACCCCACTGGGAGGCAGTGAGCGCGCGGCTGTGCGGTGCCGAGCTGCCCACTGGGGTTAACCCACCTCACCTCACATTCTTGGGAAAAAACCAACCTCCGTGCACGCTGTTTTCAGTGTTCCTGAGCAGACAGTTGGGTTTCTCCCATCTTTACCTGCCCACAACCCCCTGCATCCAGAATTCCAGGTTGGCTGCTCCCGAGAGCCGCGCTCCTCCAGGCTCAGGCACGGCTTGTGGCTGTCCCTGGAAGACGCGGTAGATGGCACTCCGGACACGACATTAAAACTTCCCTCCCGAAGTTAAACTAAAATTAAAAACCTGGAAAAGTTCAGGAGAGCTTTAAGCCTCTTAATTTAAATACAGATGCTGAACGTCTGGAAGAAATTCCTGACACTGGAAGCTGCTTTTCCCACCTTGTTCAATAAGAAAGGTGCCATCCCCGAGTTATCAGCACAGGTTGAGTGTGGGATCCCTGAAGCAGCAGGTAACCAAACAGAGATTTGAGGGGAGAAAAGGGCATGGCTGATTTCATTATCACTAATAATAATGAACCCTTCTCTCTCAAAAAAAAAAAAAAAATCTCATTGCAGAAAAGACCTGATATAAAGCTGGGTGGAGAAATGGCATTGGATGTGGGGGCTTTTCTGGGGGTTTCAGTGTTGGCTTGGCTTCAGAGAGGGGCCACATCCCTGACCCATTTTCCTGGCTGGATGCAGGAGCCTTCTGAACATCTCAGCCCCACATGGCCACCGAGGCTCTGCTCTGTCCCCCTGTGGAAAGGCACTGCTGGTGACAGAGGTTTGACAAAAAGTGGGCAAATTATGTCTAATTGATTCTTAAATCCTGCTGAGCAGGATCCTGAGTGTCCAGAATCATCTCAGACATTGAAACAGCAGGACAGAGATTCACTCGAGTCAGGGTGTGCTGCTGACTTCAGCAAGAAACTGGTGCAAGTGCCACTGCTTCTCCAGACATCCTAACTTTTACTTCATTTCCACTTTTTTTTTTTTTTTTTTTTTGCAGGAAGTGCAGTGATCTTCCTGTGTTCTCTACAACGTAAGTCAACAGACTCTGTTCTGTATTTTTGGGATACAAGAGTTAAAACTGCTTATAGATACTCCTTAAAATGTGACATTTGAGGATTTTTTTAAAGCAAATTATCTGTTTTTAAATGAAACTAAAGGCAACTATATTTTTAGTGTGTTACTAAACTCTTTTATGTCAGGAGGAAAAAATATTGAGAAAAATACTGCTATCCTTGTAGCACATTGACTTTTTTTCTCTACATGTATTTAGCCTTTCTCTTGCTTGGTTTAACTATAACGTGATAAATACATCAGACAAAAGGCATAAAATCATCTGATACTAAATTTAGGTCCTCTGAAGGTGAATTTTTCCCAGGTAAAGTCCTCCAGGAAGCAAGACAGAGAAAAGTTCTCTTTGATTTTGAAGGCTCTCACTTGTTCCTCACTCAGGCTGTATTTGGGGAACATTTTCAGCAATGTCTGGTCTGAGTTAGCTTTGAGATTAGAGGCACCCAAACACCACTGAAAGGCCATGAGAAAAAAACCCATGGGAATAGTTTCTTTGTGGATAAGCAATGCCCTGGTTTGGACAGCTTTCCTTGGATTCCAGCAGAAGAGGAAAGCTGCTGGAATTGGTGGACAGCTAGCATTGGTGTCTTTGATGCTCCAGCCACCTTTGTGCAGGTGGTTTTCACAGAGTTGTCCAGCAGAACGTTCACTGATGCCTTTTTGTGGGATCCACCAAGAAGAAGAAATCCACATTTCCGCGTCTCCATCCGAAACACGAGGGGCTGAGGCAGAGGGAGAGCAGAGCAGCAGCCCTGCTGCAGAGGTTGTGTGCTGCCTTCAGGTCTGTGCGTGCCCCAGCAGGTCTGGAGTTACAAATGTCTCAGCAGGCTGGGCTGTGAATGTCTGCTCCTCCAAGGCCTCTCTGCGTGTCAGTGGCAGAGGCAGGAACAGGACATTTCATATTCTGCAGGTTACGTCCCACTCCAGCCAGCCAGGTGCGAGAAACCTGATATTCAGTGAGCTGGGGAACTTGTGTTTCTCTCCTAATGGGATTGCAGCTGTCATTAATCCTTTCCTGAGATGGGTGTTTCCAGGAGAAGGCGTGGGCAGCCAGCAAGGCTGATGTGCTGGTTCTGGGGTGAGCTGCGTTCAGCTGCCACGCTGTGGAAGGTCCTGCTGGCTTAACTCACTCTGCAGACCTGACCAAGGAGCCATCCCCAGCTCAGAGGCTCTGTGGGGAAGGCAGTGTTCCCTCGTCTTGGTCTGGGGCATGGAGGCACAGGCAGAGAAGGTGACTGGCCAAAAATGCTGTGCTGCAGTGAGCTCTTCAGTGGCACCACGTGGAGATGTCCCACTGTCTGATTCATTTCTGATACGCAGGTTTTAGAAAGTTAAGATCCCCACAACGAAGAATTGAGTATTATTGGGTATTGAAGTGAGTATTGTTGGGTATTTTCCCCCTGCTGAGCAAAACCCACAGTGAAACTCTTCCTGTGCTGCAGGCCAAGAGTGGCCAGGACAAGGAGAGCCAGTCAGTGTGTGCAGGGGGATGGGATGTGGCTCCTTGCTGGCCTCATGCTGTATCCCATTGTCCCAGGAGGACCCAAGCAGGATTTGCAGCCATGCATGGCCTGGCACAAACCCAGCAGGTTCCTTTGTGTACCCCACACCTTTGTCCCTCCCCTGCCACGTGACTCAGCCTCACCTCTGCAGAGCAGTTCAGCTCCTCAAGCTGGAGTGAAGGCTGCTGGTGGAAACCCAGAGGAAAGAGGGTGTCCTGCCTCTCCCAGCAGTCACTCAGGTGGTCCCCTGCAGCTTGCATCCATGTGGGATCCCAAATCTCACGTTTGGCCATGGTGGTGAGGCTGCTGCCATAGGCAAGGTCAGAGGGGAGGCAGGTGGCTTTTGGTCTTCCCTCCTGCTTTCTTTCTGAGCCTTGATTTACTGACAAAGTGCTCTGTGGTTGTTTTTGGCAGAAAAGGGGTCATTTTGCTGAAGACAAGGGATGCAAGCTCTCCAAGACCAGCCTAGCTGGAGAAGAGGGATCCTACCTGAGTGGGAGGAGGGGAATAAGTGGGCTGGGATCTGCCTGGGAGCACAGGGCACTTTGTCAGGTGGCAGCAAGAGCTGGAGATGTTCCTGGGTGCTGCTGAGTGGGAGTCTCTGCTTTTTTCTCCTGAATAAAACTGCAGAGTCTTGGGGAACACAGGTATCTTTCAAAGAGCAGAAAGATTTGCAGTGGCAGAAATCTGCTTCACATACCTTTTATACACATCAGCCTTCTCACAGGGGTTGTTAAGACCTCCCAAAAGCTTCTGTACAGCAGAGTAGCTGCTGAAAAAGAGCTGATATCCAGGAGGGTGACATTTGCACTGAGATGTGCTTACCTCTTCATTGTGTAGCAGAGCAGAGAACAACTAAATCAAAGCCACAGCAAAATTCCCAGTCCCAGGTACACCACGATCAAGGGGAATTTAGGGGCTTGCTGAACTTCAAATAAGACAATAAACCTGCATATCCCACATAAAGGTCCTGTATACAAACACAATAATTTGCTGAAATTCTCCTTCAGCACTCTCATGTTTCAGCCACCACATCAGCAAATATTTAAACAAATATTTAAACAAGGGGGGGAAAAAAAAAAGGACAAGAAAAATTAATAGGATTTAAAAAACATCTTTAAGTACTTAAAGAGCAGCTTACAATCAATTAAAGACCTCATAAACACGAGAACATAAACAATATCAAAAAAATTCTGCATATTATAAAATGATTTGCCATAGAGTGGCTTGCGTGAAGAGATTAGATATGCTTTGCAGCATAAAACATCATTCTGTAAAGGCATTATGTTTCAGCAAATACACCACGCTAATTGTATTAGAGGAAATTCAGGTGAAGCATAATTCCTGGATTAGAAAATTGAAGACCCAGGTTAAACAATATGTGTTGGTCAGGCTGCTTGAAATTTGCTGGCAGGTCTGAAATGGGATTTTTTTTTACGTCGATTGAATTACTGATATTTTTTGGTAGTGTGTAAGGTTTGTTTTTTAAGAGTACTAAAATTTTTAGCCAATATAATGGAATATATTACGTATATGAAAGCAGAAAAAAAGTTTATTCTTATTTCAGCTATTTAAACAATCCTACTAATTATAGAGTTGGAAACAATTCCCAACACTACTGTTATTCTAAAAACACTTTCCTGCTGGCAAACTCTTTTAATCTACTTAATAATTTCTCAGGCCTGAAAATAATTAACACTTTCTACAGCGGACTCAGGTGGAATACAACCACTACAACCACTCAAAAGAGATTTTTGGCCAACGATGGATGTGAGCCACGGCCCGGTGCGTGGCTGGTGTCAGTGAATTTTTTGAGCAGTGGTGTGTGGCATCTCACTCGTGTGTGCAGAGCAGGTGTTTGCATGTGCTGGCACTCACCCTCAGTGCTTCCAGATGAGCCAGCCTCAGCAAACTACTTTTAAATAAAACCTCTACTTCACCCGCCCACCTACGCGCTAACTTCAGCTCAAACTCTCCCAGATGGAAAAGGAATAAAAATCTACAGGGCAAAATAATTTCTTTTTGTTACGTTATGAACACTGACTGTAGGAGCTGTGGGATGCAAAGAAGAAATTCATTAGGGTTCCTTCATCCCTATTTTTTGAAAAAGAAGACTCCTCACTGCAAAAAATTCCCAGACTTTGTCTTGTCAAAACAATCCTGGGCTGGTTTTGTATGACAGGAACCCACAATAAATAAAAAAAAAATATCAAACACAAGAAAGAGAAGAAAAATGGCAGTCACCCTGGGAGGAAGCTTCCTAGCGTATGATAAATTGGAAAATGGACATACAGAACATGCTGACATACATTTTTAATGGCCCAATTGCTCAATTAATTCTTTCCCTTTTCCCTTTTTAATGTGAAAATCGTCATAATTCCTCCCAGATTAGTATAGATACAGGCCGACAGTCTCTCCTGCTCAAGGTATTTGCAGGACATAATTCATTCATAAAGCCGTAATGCACTCATCTATCATCCGAAATATTTCTTTTTTTTCCTTTCTTTTTTTTTTTTTTTCCTTTTCCTTCCCCTCTCTCCCATTTGTGCTTGGGGCTCTCGCTGAGTCTCTGGGCACTGATGTATTAGCTGGCATATGCAAGCTATGAATTATCAACTGAAAGGAGTCAATTATCCACTCTAAAAATGAGTGTCTGGGCACCAATAGCCTGAGGGGCCTTTTTTGTATTTACGAAATGATTTCATGGCAAGTAGAGGTGTGTGTGGAAGGGGGATTGGGGGGGGGGGAAGGAAAGGAAAGGCTTTTTTTTTTTCCCCCTTCCTTTTTTCCTTGTGTCCACCCTGAGAAAAAAAAAAAAATTAAAATGAAATCAAAAGACCATTTTGAACTTTCAATGCAGTAATCCATTTTTATACACGGCGACTTGCAGGAGCGATTTCGGCTGGCTGGAAAGGAGCCTCGCCTGGTGGCCATGTTGCCTGGGCTTCTCCTCCTCTATCTGGTCTCAGCTAAGCCTTCAATCAAACCCGGAGCCCTGGCTGACTTCAGCTGCTAATAGACTGGATAGGAAATGGGATATTGGATAGTTTCTTGGTCCCCAGTCTCTGGCCGTGTGCCTTGTCATCTCCGCAGACATTGATTTCTCCCTCCCTCCCTCCCTGCCTGCCCGCCCCCTGCTCTGCTCAGGGGCTGCAGCCCACCAAGAGGTAACTCCACATCAGCAAACCCTGAGCTGAGTTATGCTTAGGGAAATGAGGTCATTAGATGGAATTACAGCGGGTTTTGATAGCTCGGTAATAGGTTTTAATGATGGAATTTAACATAGGACCCCCACCAGGGACAAGGCAGATATACATCCAGACAGGTCACTTAATAAACCTCCACTCAGCACTTGAGTTGAGGAATTTAGGAGGCTCTGAAAACACAGCCCTTCTTAAGCAAGCCAATACATCACTGGCAAGTAGTCTCTTTGGAAGGCTTTTTATTATTATTTTTGAGGGGTTTGATTGACTTAAAACATGATGTTCCTTTAAATATGCACATTCATTTTGCCAGATGCATTTTTGAGGAGGGTTCTTTCCAGCAGCAGATGTTTTCCTTAAATGTGAACAGACCGTTGTGCTCTTGGATGCTAAAGGGCCCATCTGATGGTGTGGTAAATTGTTTGGAAGTTTGAAGAGCTTAGCTGGCCTTTTATGTATTTGTTACTGACAGGTAAATTGCAGGTTAAGTGCAAAAGCAGCATTAGCTGAGGACTCCTGGCTTCCACAAATCTACCTTGGCCTCTAATCTGAATACAAAAGGAAGGAAGGAATTAAATTTGACCCCTCGAATATGCTGTTTGCTCAATCCTAGACTTACTCAGTAAGCTCCTTTAAGGTGCTTTTCTGTTTGTTCTGGCCTCATCTCAAGCAGGTACAAGAATGCCCACAAAAGAGGACACTTTACAGGTAGCAGAGTGGATCAAAGGCAGAGCCACTGCTTTGTGTGTCCCAACAATGCCAGAGGGGTAGGCTTGAGGCTCTCCTGAAGGACAGTTCACTCAATTTGTTCTCCAAAGGCTGCAGTGCCACGGGGCTGCTGCAGGTCTGCGCGCTCCCCGAGCACGGGAGTCCCGTGAGAGCCACCAAACCTGGAATCACAGAACGGTTCCTGTTGGAAGGGACATCAAACACCACCCTGTTCCAACCCCCTACCACGGGCAGGGACACCTTCCACCAGTCCAGGCTGCTCAGGGCCTCATCCAGCCTGGCTTTGAATAGTTCCAGGGACAGGGAATCCACAACTTCTCTGGGTAACCTATGCCAGGGCCTCACCACCCTCACAGCCAAGATTTTCTCCCTAACCAAGGGGAACAGAGGGTGCAGCTGTTGAGCCGTGGTGATGACAGACTTAGGGATCAGTCTTTCCTTGTTTGTTTTTGAACTTGAGCTGCAAACTCCTGGTCAGCAGCAAAGTCCTCCATACACTGGAAAGGGAGGTCCCTAATTAGGAGAGCTGGGAAGGAAGGGTCTGGTAACTGGGGACAGTCTGGTGGGACAGTAAAGGTGAAAGTTTTAAAGGTGGAGGTTTTTTTGACTGCTCCACAGGCACCTCTGTCTATTATGGATTGCTCTCCTGAGAAATACCTTTGGAAAGCAACAAGGTGATCTCCCTATATGGTCTTCATATTTTATGGAAAACGAGAGAGGCTATTCCAGAAGGTACTCCAGAGCCAAAGTAAATATCTACGCATCAATGTCAATGAGAAATGTGTCCTTCATGGTGCTTGATGTCCAAGTCAAACTAATTCCAAGGCTTCATGACAACCAAGGAGGATGCCTTGGTAAAAACTGTGGTGAAATGACCCAACCTCACCTTGAAGAGTGTCCACATTTCACTAGTGGAAAACTGGTTTATAGTTAGCTGCCAATGGATCCCAGCACTCAGAACCATACTCTTCTTGATTACATACCTACTAGTGCTGCCATCTCCCAGAGGCAGCTCAAGTTATTTAATGTCTGTGTTACAGGCAGGTCAAAGACTCAAATATTTTTGGGGGGCACCAGCCCAGAGAGCCCAGGCCAAGAAGCCGTGGTGGTTCTCCTGTGGGGGTTGGTGTAGTGGAGGTGCAGATCCCAAAGCAATTCCTCAGGAGAGAGGCTGATGGGCAATCAGTGGATCAGGAGCAGAAGACCAGGACTGTCCTCACTGCTCTTCTTTGGCCTTCAGTAATCCTAGCCACAGGAGGATGAGGAGTGCTTTCACGGGTGTTTTGAATTAACCAAATTTGGCTTTGTCTCTCTCGTTGTTACCACCTGCTAGCAAACGCCCCCCCCCCAACCACAGAGACTCTGATCTTCCCTGTAGTCTAACCTTTTTCTTCTTATTTTTCCCCACTTTTCCCAAACAAAGGTGTCATAAGTGATTTGCCAGCTCAGATGATATTTGCTCCAAGTGAGAACTATGTGGGCTGTGGAAAGCTGTCTGTTTAATTTTGAAATCCCTGATGAAGCTAAGAAACAAGGCCTAGAACAAAGAAGAAACTGCCACTTTTTGGCAAGAGTGTGCTGATTTACAAAGGGCATCCTTCAATTATTTAAGGAGCAGTCAGCAGTGCCATAACTTTAAGTATGAATCAAGTGGCATGACTGAAAAATTTGTCACAGTGTGTTAGATCAATGGTAATTACCTTACTGACATGAGTACTGTTATTATTTTACAGGGCTGCAAACAGGATCATGGACGTGAGGAAACACAAACTGCACTGTGATCAATACTCTCTGAAATATGACTCTCCATGGCCCAAAATGGAGTTTTCGAGCCAGGCAAACCATTACAGCCTGATTCTCTCTCCCTGCCTTTAGATGGATACCCTGAAGTAAAACACAGCAGCAATTGGTCAACTTGTTTCTGGCTTTGAACAGGCAAATAGTCACTTATTATTTTTAAGGACAACTGTGTGCAAATAAAAAGTCTGTGCAACCAAACTCTGGATGAGAGGAGAGCTGTGGAGGGGCGTGGAGAAGGAGGCCTCTGGCTCGTGCTGTGCCTGTTGTTTAACACCTAGGACTAATCTGCTGCTGCACACATTTGGCATCAAAGGTTTCCAGGTTGTCCCCCACCTATGACTTCAAAGGGTCGTGGGACTCCTGATCACTTGGGATCACAGCTGAGACTTGGACATGTACATGGCACAGCCACCCACCACACAAAGTGTGTACAGGACTGTCATGTACATCCCCTGGAACATGCTTGGGCCCTGGAGCTTATTGGGGATATTCTCTCCAGGCAAATTCTAGTAGTAGGGATGGACTTGCCAAGCCTGTGTGAGAAGACATGAAGAAAATGAGGAGGGATTGACTAGAGACAAAATGGACACACAACAAGGCAAGGGGATGGCTGGGCAAACACAGCTCCAGGGAGGAGAAGGGGTTGAATGAAAGGAAGGAAGAGATTTGCCTGATCTCTGGAGAATGAGGCATTGTCGGTAACTGAGAAAGAAGCTCACTGAGAGCTCAGCTCTGGGGCAGCAATGGGGAATACAAATTTGGCCATAGCTTGAAAATGCCCCAAATGCTGTGGAGAGGCTCTCCCAGAGAGAGGAGAGCACAACCAGGACAATGGCAGATCAGGGCTGGACAGGTAATGTGAGAGTCAAACACCTGGAGGTAGCCAAGGGTCTGTGAAGCTCTCTTTGTGAAGAGCTGGAGGAAGGGAAGGCCAGTGTGAAGGTCACCAAAGCAACAGGGGAATGTTGCATCTAATCCAGGGCTTTGGAGAGCAATCCTCACACTAAAACATGGGCACAAGGGAGTCTGACAACAAATAAAGATGCAATAGTCCCAGTTTCAGAGCTTTTTACAAATCAAAGAGTAAACTGATGGAGGACACAAAGAGAGACTTGGTCAGTCTGCTCAAAATCCTAAACATCACCTATAGCACAACAAAAAAAAAGAGAAAATAAAGAGGGTTACTTGGGACTATCTGAATTTCCGGCATTCCTATTGTTCTTTGGATGCTGTTAGAAATCTTGGTCTTTATAGCAAGAAGACTAGAGAGTGTCTTTGGGTTATTTAGTGTCATTTTGTCATCTTATTTCCTTGTTAAATTCCAGACTTCCATAAGGAATGAACTGGGTACGGGAAAGTTTCATGTCATTAATGGTTTATCCATTTCTCTGTGTATGTGTTGAGAGGATGAAAAAGTTGAATGGCACAAGATGCTAGGGCACTGTCTGATGAGAAACAAATATTGAGGGCAGTAGGAAGCAGCAAAAATGAGCAGTGCCTCTTGTGAGGTGAATAGTTCAGAAGTGGCTATGTATTATTTTGGAAAGGGTCACAAATTAAGGTGTAAATTCATGTACACCTTAAGTTGTGACCTCATAAAAATGATCAATGGTTAATGGTGCAGATAACAGGATTCATAAGGGAAATTTATTGGCCACTTTTGTGAAATAAATATATTTATACCATACCAGTGGGAAATAAAAACACATCAATAAATCACATGATATCTACAACTATACTAATAGCATGAGTAGCTGTTATAACCAACATTTTTAGACCTGCAGACACCCCCTCTGGCACGGTACAAATATAATACATGTTAGCAGCAAAATGTGGTTCAGTAAGAGACAGACATGTATATCCCACTTGTGAGTTATCTAGGCAGGCACCCCTTATGAATTATGGTCCCTCCTCAAAATATGAGCCATAGAACAGGAAAATAGATACTCCACAACCACATAAAATGGGTCAAAAAGCACAGTGGTAGAACAGGCTTGTAATCATAGAATCACTGAATATCTCGAGTTGGAAGGCACCCACAAGGATCATCGAGTCCAACTCCCAGCAAGCCCAACACTTGCACTTATCTGTTCAAAGCACTCTTCCTCTGCTTGCTCTAAGCAGGAGCAGATCTGGGCAACAACAATTTCGCTGCTGGATTTGTATTCTTTTGTTTTTTTCAGCTGACTACCAACTAGGATAAAATTCAAGGTAAAGTCTGGCATAATGTCCTACAAAAACACATCCTGGCTGTGTAGGGCTCTCTGTGGTGTCAGAGAGTAGAAGTTCCTGCTTCCTGGGAGTCCTCAAACAATTTTCCCATGTTCCAAGGAGCTGCAAGGTTTGCCTGACCTTGCCTTTAGCTTTGACAGGGTCTCCCAAAAGAGCTGTTCCCATGACAGGAGCAAACCCGGGCTTGCCCTGCTGGCTGCACCCACGAGCCCCGCTTGTGCTGCAGCCCAGCAAGGGCAGGTTGCACATTTGAGCCTCCTACATAAACCCCACTCTCTGGTTTCAGGCTGCAACTTCAGTTTCTTCATGGCTCTACAGAGCCTTCATGAGGTTCCCACCCCATCCTAAAGCTCCTGAACCCCAGCTCAGCCTTGTTTCTTCGTAGCTTTCTGGCTTGGACCCCTCAGCTGAGAGGTAAAAATGTGCAGTGCCATGTGGCTCCCATGAGGACCTCCTAAGAAAAACTCCACTGAAATCCATGCCAAAAATTTAAAAATAAAACAAAAACCTTGGCTTCAGCAGGCTCTGGAACAGACACATTTGGAGAGCTCAGGTGTCCAATGGCACATCGTTGTATCTCTCCCCAGCACCAATTCACTTGGAATCAGATCAAATCAAATACCTCTTAGGGCTATCTGCATTTTCAGAGAGCATCAGCTTCTGCCCTGGTGGCAATAAATTCATGCTGTAATGTGGCATGTAGCAATATGCTGCATTGGCAGGGTGGAGACAGGCAGAATTTAAAAAAAAAGCCAAACCCAAATATAGCCAAAACTGTTGATTTGTATGAATTTGGGAGGCAATTATTCAAACACCAGCATGGCTGAGTTTATGAAGGGGGAAAAAAAGTCTCTTTTCCACTAGCAGAGAATAATAAATTGTCCTTGTGGTTTTTTGTGTATTTTCAGCTAAGCTGCCTCCTTTAAAAAAAAGTAGTTATGAATTTGCTTTCCAAATGTATTTTTCATTGTGTATTTTATCATCTCTAGTCCAATAAAATTTTCTTTAGAAACAACACATTATTGTGTCAGGAGGGGAGGAGGATAAGAATACACCAGGGAACCTTTCAAAAATGTTTAAGTATTAATTTATTTCATGATGAATTTTCCACTGTCATTTTCTTAATAGCATGCACATGAAATAATCATGTCTTAAAATGCTCCGTAATTGAAGGACATTTTCATTTCCTGATTACTGAGGGAATCCTTCTTTGAACCTTTATGACTAAATGATGTAAGCACCAGGCTTTCTTTCTTTTTTTTCCCCCCCATCTTTTAATTTATGTATTTCTTCCCTCTGCCAGTCTGTCGAGGCAGTTTCATTCAGTGATAATTTTCACACACATGGAGCTTTCCTTCCAGATGAGAACAAATCCTGGTGTGCCCCTCACCAGCACAGAGTGAGGGCACAGTGGGGGCTGCCTCTCTTACTGATTGTATTTTGGTTTACAGGCGGTTTTGAGGTCACTTACAGGTAGCTTGGTTACAGGGACAGCTTCAGCTGCTGGATTTTGGCTGATGTAGGCAAAACATCTGCCTTGTCCTGGTGGGACCTTCATGGTCCTTGTGGGAACATCCATGGAGCTGTGTACATCAGGGTCCGGTTCAGGGGTCAGAGCCACTTTTCCCAGACCATTTCATTTCTCTATTGCCCCAAACACTGGCCCAGGTGGCTCTCAGCTAGCCGTGGCACACTCATGGGACCAAAGACAGGGGCCACTGTGAAGCTCTGAGCTGAAAATGCTGAACACAACCCCCTGTACCACATCCCCTCTCCCTCCCTAGAGGATAAGGGCCAATCCCAGCACCCTGCAAGCCCCTTTGTAGCCACAGCTCTCCCAGGCTCTGGGAAGTGGATGGCCACCATGACTTCAGAGAGGTGAAACCGAGTCCCCACTCAGCCAGCAGCAGAACGGAGGTGCCAGGGCTGGTGGGAGGCTTTGCAAGCCCCTAGCTCAGAGGTTTTCCCCAGCCTGCCCATCTCCAGGCTTGGCTCCCACCCCCATCCAGCTGCACCCTGAATCCACCTCTCCCCTCTCCCCTTGCACCGGCGCGAGAGGAGGAAAGACGGGGGGCTGGGGAGCCAGAGGAAGCACCACTTGCCATGAAGAAAAGGAAGATTTATTAGTGTTTATCCAGAAATACCAGCTAGCCTGCTGCTGATCCAACTGAGCCCAGCAGGCTGCAGATTGGGGATTTGCAGCGAGCCCGTTCCGTGCCAGGCCATCCATCACGGCCGGGCGGAGCGGAGCCGGGCGGGCCGGGGGGCGGCAGGGGCCGGG
>VWZV01005338.1:565030-642852 GCA_013397155.1 Irena cyanogastra | reverse complement strand
CCCCGGGCCCGCTCCCCAGGGCCGGTACCCCCCGAGCATCCCCGGCCGCCGCCTCTCGCCCCCCTTCCCCTCGCTCCCCATCCCCAGCTGGCTCCGGCCCGCGCCGCACAATCATTTTTCTCTCCCGGACTCGCTGAAGCAAGCGAGACGTGTCAGTGCCTGATGAAACCCCATTTTCACTGATTAGCTCCCTTAAAAATATTTCATTTATCAGTGCCAAGATTTAAGTACTTCCCACTTGCAGGCAGCCAAGTGTGTCGTGTTGACTATGTAGCGCGGCCATTTACATAGGCGGTGACAACGCTAATGTCCCCTCTCTCCCCGCTCCCCCTCCGCCTGCCCCCGCAGCATCCCCGGGCCGGCACAGCTTAGACCTGTGTTATTGCAGACCTGTCCTCCTCATCTGTGGGAAGAAGGGAAAACAAGGCGGGAGGGGAGCAGGAGGAGGGGGGGATAAAAAGACATCTCTGATGTGTGTCTCTCTTTGCTACAGGAGTCATTTGCAAAGTCATAAATTTCAATTTCCTCCCCTGTTCTATTATTACCTGGGTCTCAAACAAGTTTTACATTCATTCATTCATTCCCAAATAGAAATGCAATTTCCCCAGCAAATGATACCTAGCTAGAACTCCATTTGTGTTCCACCAAGAAGACTTATTTTCTTCTTCTTTATATTTTTTCTTTCTTTTTTTTTTCCTTTTAACACCTTTATTTGCATGTCCGCTTTGGGATGGTCCTTTCCCATCCCCTCTCTTGAGGCCACGTAAAGGAGACAAGTCATTTCACTCTCTGTCCCAGCACCTCACCTAAGCTTTTCCAGTGTTCAGGAGCTGAATGATGGGATTTGGGATGTACATTTTTGTTTGTGAATGACAAAAAATGGTGGAATTTGGGAGAAATAAATAGAACGAAGGACAGCTGTGTGTCTCAGGGATACTGGCAGAGCATGTTAAATATTTTTGGAGCCTCATCTCAGGTGTGAGGCAGCATTTACATCAGAACATCACCTAAACATTTGTACCCACCTCCCAAACCCAGTGAGAACAATAAAATGGAAAAAAAAAAACCTTTCACACTGTGGAAATGACAAAATCCAACGTGCTGGGAAAATTTAGCAAGAAGGGGACAAGGTGGATAGCTGTACAAAAATTCCATGGTTTCTGGGAACTGATCCTCCCACTGGAACAGAATGAGTTTCACATTGCTTTTTGATCCAGCTACAATTGTTTAAGTACAGGTCAACAGAAATACAAAATGAAATTCAAAAAGAAAAGAAGCAGTACCATGGTTGCAGAGGGAGAAAAGGTCTGGTGGACAAGGCTCCTT
Organism: Irena cyanogastra; assembly: GCA_013397155.1. Taxonomy (NCBI): domain Eukaryota; kingdom Metazoa; phylum Chordata; class Aves; order Passeriformes; family Irenidae; genus Irena; species Irena cyanogastra. Next base: position 641,526 of record VWZV01005338.1, on the reverse strand, counting down.
CTTTTGTTTCCTTTGGGCCTTGCTCTCGTAGCAACAATCATGGCCCAGAGCAGAAGCCACAGAGCACTGGTGGTTGAAATGTCTGGGGGAATTGGATGTTCCTAGAGGTAAAAGTGGGAGGTGAGGGTGCCATGGGGAGCAGATGACAGCTGCTGCAGGTGTTTGGTGTGTGCAGGCCCTTGGCCAGCTCTCGTGGGCTGGGCTGGTGAAGTCAGCTCTGGAAGGAAGAGTTATGTGTCACAGCTTTAGGAGAACAAACTCAGACCTGTAGAATAGGGTGGGTTTAAAGACAGTATTACCTGTGGGACTGATTAACTGGACATGAATGGTAGGAGCCAGAGAGGTGGAGAACCTGCTGGGAGCACTGTAAGTGGGTCTCTGCTGTGAATGTCAAGCTTCTGGACAGGAACTTAGGTTCAAGGGTCTCTGCCTGTCTTGTTGGAAGAAGGAAGGTTGCTGTCTCCACAATATAATCCCCACAACTCCTTTGGGACTTTGTGGGGTGGTGTCTGGAGGGATTATTCAAGGTGTTGTTACAGCCCACATCCCAGTCTTGAGCTCTCTGTTGCTGCCCTCGAAGAGAGCAGTAAGCTGAGCTGTGTACCCTGGACAGCCACACCAGCTGTGTGAGGCTGCAGCACCCAGCTCAGGTGTGAGCTTCCTGCAGCAAGTCCCAGTGTGGCAGTTCCTGACTTCACCCTGAGGCAATTGGTTCCTAGGCTTGGTTGAGATGCCACTTATGTGACTTCAGAGTCACTCCACTGATGTCAGGACATTACCCTGGAGTTATTTCAGCACAAACAAGGGCCACATCTGGCTTATTCAGAATATTCTCTGTGGATGAGTGACTTGCTGAGGAAGTCTGGGTTTCCTGCTAGTGCCAAGGTGGTGGTTTGGCTGTGAATTTGCCTTAGGCTCTGGCTCTGCTTCCTGCTACCCAGCAGCTCAGCAAACTTACACAAGAGCAAAACTTGCTTACTGAAGACTTTCTGAAGCAAGTCTTATTCAGCTTTTATTTTTTCCCTATTTGTCCCACATTTCACACATGGTTGATAGTAAGTACAAGAAATATCCAAGCTGAGATCCCATCACACTGACATTTTGACTGATTGTGCAAGACCTAAGTCGCACTCAGTGCCATACAAACACCACACACATATTCTTAGGAAGAAAATAAAGAAAATCAGCCATCCTTTCAACTTCCATCTTCCAGCACTAGATTTCCCATCCCAAGATTAAGAGCCTAGAAATACTAAAGGATAAATGCCAAGGAGATTCCTTTCATTGGCTCATTGGCGTCCTGACATCTTTGCCGAAAACAGAGTGCTCTGATAGAAGAGAACAGAAAATGCCCAAACCAACACAGCAGGGGTCTGAAAACCAATATAGTCTTATGGCTTTTGGCATGTTGCAAGTGACAAAGTCAGGCACTTCTCTAATACAGGATAATATTGCTCTATCTGCAAGAACATGTTGGGGAAACATTGCATTTAGCACTGAACTGGCTTCACGCTGGCTCAGCATGGAGAGGTAAATCTGCACGGGGGGATCTCCACCTCAGGTGCTGTAAAAGGGCTTAGGTTATGTGAGGATTTAACTGTGGAGAGGATCTTTGGCTTTTGAGAGATGAAGTGCCCTTGCTGCATTCCTGTGGAATGTTGGTGAAGAAGGCAGAAGGAGGAGGTGAGCCTTGCAGGTGGCAGTAACGCCTTTTATTATACAAATTTTAACTTTACCTGCCTGCTAAGGTGTCATTTTATTCAGCAATATCAACTCAGCACACAAACAGGATACCCTCATTCTGCAAGCCAGTCTCATTTGATATTTCTGTGATTTGTTTGAATTTTCTGAGCACAGTTGTGTGTGAAGGATTAAACAGCCTCAAAACAAGGCTGAACAGGAAATTAACAGGAGTAATGTAATAATATATTTGCTCCTCTGTCTCTGCCTGTAGCACCAGTCCAAAACCATTCTCCTCCAAAGTTCTGGAGCTGGTCTTCGTGAGCAAGATTTCCACATGTAGGGCATGTGGACTGACCTCATTCCTGTCATCCCAAAAAGGGAGCAGGAGAATGGGGCCAGACTTCATCTTCTCCCCAGGTACCAGGGACCAGCCACAGGCAAAGTGCTTCAGGCAGCATAAAGAATATTTGTTTTGTGCAACAGCCCATGCTTCTCTTCTGGCGTAACTGCTTGCATCTTTTCTTTGAAGATGACCATATAGGAGATGTTAATTCACAAAACCCTCTTCAGAAAAGCCTTGAGCATCCTGAGCTCCTGCTCTGACTCCTTTACTCCTTGGTGACTCTATTGCATGCAGCACAAGGAGCCTGGCAGACGCTGTACAAATAAATACACTGGGTGCAGATAGAGACCAAGCTAGGCATGGATATCCCTGCCATGAGAGTGATTCATTCATCTGGCAAAAAATACCAAAAAATCAACAGCAAACCCATCAGCCCCATCTTCACCACTGGCCTCACCTTGGATCAGTATTTCAGAAGGCCTAGAGCAGTGACTCTTTTTCCACTTGTCTCCTAACCTTGCCCCAGCCTCTACTGGTTGAGCACAGTGTTGGTCCATCCTTCACCTCCCCTCTTCAATGCCCCTGGCCATTTTGATGGTGCAACCATCACAGCACTGTGCAGAGACCTCTGGTAGAGCCAAAGGCTGCAGTGCTGCTGAGAGGAAGTGAAAGCAAGTTCAGCTCTCAGCTGCTCTGCTCAGCATCCTCTTCAGCAGCCAGGATGCAGCATCCTGCAGGCAAAGCCACACACACCTCTTAAAAAACCTGTTAGCAACACACAGCTGTGTGCAGGGCCAGCACACAGAGGACTTGGGGCTACCCTCAGAGGCATGGGGACTAAATTCAAGGTAGGGAGGACCCCAACATTTGGATAGGAAGAGGCTCCCTCCCTTCTGACACTCAGAGAACAGGGAGTTTTGCAGCCTGTGTGGGAGGAGGGTGGTAGCTTTAATGTAGTTTTGCACCTATTTGCTTGTCCGTTTGTTTTCAAACTCCCTTAGAAGTCATGATGTTTAGTGTGACACATTTATTTAGTAAGCCAGTAACCACAAAAATGAGCTGTGTGGCAGCTCCATTGAGCACAATGCTGATAATTGACAGGGCAGTCCAGATGGTGAAATAGAGGTGAACAGAATGGATTTTGCCAGATATTAAACTTGACCACAGATGGAGGTGGCTATTTTTATTAGTAAGCTCTGAAGGGGAAATGCCATGCACCCACATTTACACTGCTATAACACTTCTGGTTTTAGCTTCTATGAATCTTATTTTCCTTCCACAGATCTGAAAGGGCTTTATAAAGAAATTGCACTGAGGAGCAGAAACCACGTTGCTTAACTCCTAGATCAATGTGCAATCTGTTGAACAACATTTCTGAAATACTTCAGCCTTGTTGTCTTGGACCTTGCTAACTTTCTTTCAGTGACACCTTAGAGTGGCTACCTGGAACAGAGGCTAGACAAGATTAAGAGAATAAAAGTGGGTATTTATTAAAGACCTCAATAGGTACACCTTGGGCAGTCAGAAGCCTCTGAGAGGCTACACCTGAGATGGACAACAGTCACAAGTTTTTCAGACAGATATAAGTTTGATCCATTTACACATCAGGGGTTAATCCTCCAATTACAGCTTCAGATAATAAAGACCTGTACCCTCAGTTTGCTCCCCACCCAACTCACTTTTGCTTATACTTTTCAGGGCCTGAGACAGTAAGGTATCCTTGAGTTTCAGGCCTAGAGAGGAATTGTTTTGTCTGAATAAAGTAGGAGAACAGCATCTGACAGGTTGTGGAGTTTTAGAGTTACACAATAAAGCAGTACAGGATCTGAAAAACACAAAAGCTAAACCCTAAGGCATCAACAGGACAGTTTGAATCACAGGTAAATGCTAAGATTTTGCACTGGGAGATGATCCAGGTCCTGTAGGCTTTGGTGAAACATTTAGATAGGTAGATGAAGGGAAAGTTTGGAAAACTATGTTAGCTGCATTTGCTATACTCAGGGTTTTCACAGGTTAATACACTAGGCCTGTATCACTTTAATCTCATGTCTCTAAGATTTTTGAATTCGACCTTGGCATAGTCACAAAGAAAACCAGAAATCAGCCTGGAGGTGAGCATCCATCCACTTGACAAGGAGGAAAACTGACCCAGTGGGCAGTGCCACTCTCAAGGGGGCAGAGAGGCTTGCCTGAGGAAAAAGCAGAGCTGTGTCCCTGCCAGCCACTGCATCATCTCAGGGACTCTTTATCTGAGCCAGCTCCATGCTCTTGGTTGGTGCTGGCTTGGCCACTCTCAAAGCCATGCCCTTGCTCCATGGCTGGGAAAGTGGAAACTTCTTGTGAGACCTTCCTGTTATGACTTCATGCTCTTCCTTCTCACAAATATCTGTGAGTGTGACGCTGCTGGGATGTTCAGGGAACAGCAGAGAACCATCTTCTGGTGTCCCCACAAGGCTAGAAGGTCATGCTGCCTCCTTCTCCTCCTCTGTTCCATGTCCTCCATTCCTGGTCCCTCCTGAAATACCATTTTTATTCCAATGATTAAGTAGACCTACTCCCCACAAGTGCTCCAGCCTCACCAGGGCACGGTGTAACACCAAAGGAGTGAGTCACTCTTCCACCCACAGACATGGCTCCACCAGCACCATTTTTGGCACAGAAGTCATCAGTGTGGCCAGTGACAGCACTGAGATGTCTCAAGGCATCCCATGTGAAAATCACAAAGTAGCTGCCCATGGCAAGGAAGTTAAAATAAGAATGGATGGAGCCCTTGAAAATGATAAGAACTGAGATTCAGCTGATCTCCACTAAATCCCTGTTGGACTGGGGAGACGTTATTTCCTTCTTCTGTTTTTTGTTTTTTTTTTTTTTCATTCCTTTAAGCTTAAAACCAAAAATAAATGCTTTCTCTTCTTTTGCTCCCCCTCGTCCTGAAATCCATAATGTTATAATTAAAATGTCATAGTGAGACCACTCAATATTTATCAAGAGTCAGACGCTGGCAGGTACAGTTTGGGATCCAGATCCAAAGCTAGCATAAACTGCCAGAGCTAATGGGGGCTGCCTAATTTACACTAGAAAACAATTTGGCCTGAGGTTTCACATTTTCTTGTCCATCCCTGAATATATAAATGCTGGATCAAAACTGTGTTTCCAAGAAGTTTCCTGTGAGTATTAATTTGAACAAGAGCAATCAAAAATCCCTGGTATTTCATGGAGGCTGCATAGCTGCAGTTTCCCACTGCAGGAGGGCAGTACGGTTTCATTTGCAGCATCTGTCCTTTTAAATGGAAGAATAATACTTGTCTTCATCTGTTTTTTATTTATCTTACTGCTGTTGTCAGCCAATACTTGCAGATTGTGGCTCACCATTTATTGTTCACCCAACCATTCCACTTAGGCAAAACGCCTCTTAATATGCTCCATAAAGAAACTTTACCCATTTGGCTCATGGTGCTGTTAATTTGCATATCATTACAATCTCATTAGATTTATGGCTCTGATCGAATACTTCCACCTCCCTGTTACTCTGTGCTGGAAATCTACAGGCTTTTGTTAATGTTCTGTATCTCTGAAATGCCTCTTTTCTTTCTGTTCTGCTTTCTTTTTTTTTTTTTTCTTTTATTATCAGAAGGATTATTATTATATTATCAGAAGAAACATGCAGAAATGCATATTCAAGGCTGGGGAAGTCAGCACTGTATGCTTATGGGGACAGGAAAAAGATAAAAGAGTCAGGAAAGACACACAAAAATATGTGTCCAATGATGGTGTGTGGCCCCTTGGAGCTGCAATTTAGGAAAGCACAAGCAACCACACATAAATTTAATCTCCAGGCCCTCATTTGTCTTTAGGTTTGATCCTTCTTCCAGAGATGAACCACACCAAAGGTAATATTTTTGGTTCAGGTATCCTTAAAAAAAAAATAAGACTACAGAAGGGCAGTGACTGCCACCTCAGTGCAAACATGTTCATGCCAGCCAAGCCTGGCAGCCAATATTCCCACCAGTGAACATGTGCTCTTATTTAAAATATTTGCACTCATTTAATTCTTCATGTCTCTGGTGATCACATACAAGTGATTCACACTGCACACTCAGTCCCTGAAGAGCCTGTGATGATCATAATTCAAACAGATCTATTACCTTTTAGCTTTCCAAATGTAATTATAATCCAATTAATTAGGTACTCTCAGTTGATTCTGGGTTTCTTCCTCCAGTCTCAGTCTATTGCCGTATGAAACTGATGGCTGTGAGTGCTTAAGATCATTCTCCATCAGTGCTCATTCTGCAGGAGAGGTTAATGATAAAGTCAGGCATGTTTGGCAGTCAGTGGCAGGAAGCATTTTTTTGCCATGATACTCAAACGAATTTTGCATCCCATTCCAACTTTCTGTTATTTGATTCAGTTCTCTTTTCTGCGTGAAACGCTTTCTCCAGGAGTTGCAATGGGTTAAGAAGAAAGAAAGGGGGAAAAAAGCTGTTCCATTGTGCAGCATTGATTGCTTAACAAAACTCTGTCCCCACTAACCCTGCCTCAAAGACAGAAAGCTGCAAGCTCCACGGGAAGAGCAGCACGTGGAATATCAGGTGAGGGCACAGCAAGGCAGGAGATGGCTTCCACTGTGGCTAGGAGGAAGGAATAAGCCCTCATCCCACCTGGGAAGGTGACCCAATTAAAGTAACCAGAAGGTTAAAAAAAATATTAAAGGAAAAAGTATAGGAAAAAGTATAGGAAAAAAGGTATTAAAAACTTTATTTCCTTCCTTTTGCCTTCTATATGAAAGGTTTAAGGCATCCTTGCTAAAATCCAGGATAAACCCAAAACGAAGCTCCAGGACTGATGTGGGCATACCCATGGGGAGGTAAGCTTTCTCCTCAAAACCAGGATGGTCACAACACCCACCCTCAACCACAGAGGGTGAATTGTCCCTGGATGAGCTCCCTCCAGGCCCCCATCTCACCAGGTCCTGGACAAGTCCTGCAAACACCTCACTCAATAAATTCAGGTGCTGCAACAGACCCAGCATGAGCCAGAAACAGGACTAGGGAATCTCTGCATGGAAATGGAGCCATCCCTCCATGGGCTGAGAGGGTCTAATCCTGCAGCTACATAAATGCACATGTGTAACCTTCTCCAGCCTCAGCAACGTGTCTGCAGTCTCTGAGCCCCTGGGAATGGGTCATCCAGCAGCATTTATCCATAAATAGTGTGTGAATGTGAAAGGAGGAGCTGCATCAGCTCAGCTCTGCCTGTGACATTGGACAGGTCACTTTATCCCTAATGCTGTACCCATCTTCTCAGTTATCCGTTCTCTTGTTAGATGGGGAAAATTGCCAGCACTCTGGGACTCTGATTTTCACCTGAAATTTCTGAAAGCTGAGAAACAGAAATTATGAGCATTAGAATGCTCTGGGTTTCATTCAGAATGCTCAGTAAGATCACTTGCTAATTATAACACATCATGCACACACCTCAATCCAGCCACAACCTGCTGGCTATATCAAGTTTTTGACTGATGGTCCTGGGCTAAAATCATGGGCGTGTTCCAGGCTGTATCTGCATGTGAGAGGATACCTGAATATGGCAAATCTTACTCATAAATCAAACCATGAGGAACACAGGAAGAAATTTCCAAGTAGAACACTCTTTATAAAAAGTCTTCTCTCTTCTCTTCTCTTCTCTTCTCTTCTCTTCTCTTTTCTCTTCTCTTCTCTTCTCTTCTCTTCTCTTCTCTTCTCTTCTCTTCTCTTCTCTTCCCTTCCCTTCTCTTCTCTTCTCTTCCCTTTTTATTTTTCTTTTCTTTTCTCTTTTCTCTTTTCTTTTATTTTCTTCTCTTTTCTTCTCTTTTCTTCTCTTTTCTTCTCTTTCCTTCTCTTTTCTTCTCTTTTCTTCTCTTTTCTCTTGTCTTTTTGACATTTGCCTTTTAATCTCTTGTCATTTTTCATCTCTTGTCTTTTCTTCCCAACTCGTCTTCTTTTCTCTTCTTTTTTTTTCCCCTTTATTTTTTTTTCCTTTTTCCTTCCATCTTCAAAATGCTGCACAAAAGACCTTTAAAAAGTGGGCGGAGGAGGAGGAGGGCAGCAAGAGATAGCTCTGAGGTACATTTCAATCTGCATGGTTGAGGAAGGAAGGCATTTTCAATCTCCTCTCTATCATTTTCGATATCATTAATCCTGAGCACTCCATTTTCCATGCTCGCCCGCCCAGGCCCAGGGAGTGAGCGACACATAAAGTGACACATATTCATCACTTGGCATTCAGTGCTGTGAAGGCTGTAATATAATATTAGTGTTGTGTTATCACCGTGTCTCTCGCCAGCCTTGGCGGCGGCGACGGCAGATGACATGAATCGATCACCTGTGACATTTTTGATTTGGTGTCACTTTCCCCATTTCTGCCATTTGTTTTGGCAGTTAAGAAGTAATTGTGTGACATTAGCATGGAAAGACTCACTTTCCCAACCCCTCTTCTCAGGCAGGAAGAGGGGGATGAATCTCTTTTGTCTTGTTGCATGGGTTCAGAGAGGCTTGCAGGAGATGGGGTATCTGCTGCAGTCTCATCCCCAGGTGGCCCCTGAGGGCCAGCAGGGGATGCAATGTCTGGGCCAATGGATGCAATGTCTGTCTCCTGCAGAACGCAGGCAAGCTGCTCTGCTGAAGTGGGGAGCACAGTGGCAGAAGGTGGCATTATAAAACACAAACAGGCCACGGGTCCGTGCTCTGCCAGAGGTTTCCCCAGGTGATTTTGGGTATGTCACTTAATCCTACTGAGCCCGAGACACCAAACCCCAGGGGGCTGCTGCTCAGTGAAGGGCACTAAGAGAATCCCCACTGAGGCCAGGCCTGGGGGCTTTGCTCTGCTGGAGTCAGAGCACCTCATTCCTCCAGATGTGCTCCATGCAAGCAAATAACAGTAATCAGGGGAGGTAAATCAATGAATTTGCACTGCAGCCCTGGAATCTCCAACACCATCACACCTTGGTCACTCCAGTATCACCCTCCCCCTGATATGTACTCAGCCATGGGAAGTCAGTCCCTGCTCTCTCAAATGTCATAAAGGTGTCATGCAAAGGTAAAAGAGGAAGGCATAAACCATCAGAGTCCTGGGAATGGACTCCTGAAAACAGAAACATGCTGTCTCTCCAGATTTTGACCAACCAGTTATTAGCTTTGACCACTACAATGGGATAAAATAGGGTGGCAGTGGGAGGCTTTGCTTTGACATCTGAAGATTCCCAGCGTAGGGAAGAACCATATTTCGGTGCTGAATCTATTGAGCTGGGCTCACAGAAGCACCTTTACAATGATAGTTTTTAGAAGTTAATGTTTTGCACCAAATTCTCAATTTTTTGTCAGGCAAACCCACATGCAGAGAAGCCACAATGTCAGCCAGTGAAACATTAAGGATCTTGGCATTTTAATGCATTTTGTCACAGCAGGTAGGGTGGATGTCAATACCCACACACCAGGGACCAGAGGCATTTGGTTAATTTAGGAAATACTCTCCCTGAAGAGAGGATTTTTTGTAATGGTCCGCTGGGAGCTTTCTTACAACTTCTGCTAAAGCAGCTTGCACTGGGCACAGCCAGAGACAAAAACCTGCCCAGAGGCAGCTGATCTGGGCCCAGGTGACAGCTTCAGGCTGGCGTGCTCCTGTGCCCTCTCAGGGGCACGCTGGGGCTGCACCATGGCAATTTCACACACAGCTGCTTTTCAGCAGAAGCTGAGGGTGGAGGCCAGAGGACTCCAAGTGTTGGGGAAACCCCTGGCAGGTCCCCCCCAGATGGCTTTGGTGATTACCCCCTCCCTGCAGGAGCCTCCTGCCAGCTGGACCCGGTAACCCAGTCAGGAGACAAATTGTTCCACGTGTCAATTTTCCATTTAAAATGCAAACTAGATTTGACAGAGTAAACTGAATAAAGATTTGGATCGGATAATCCAGTAAAAGCTAATTACTAAAACAAAATGAGACACTGAGACGCAATCTCCCTCCTCCCCTCTCTAACGAGGTTCATTTGATGAGTTCTCTGCCTCGAGTATTAGCACTTTCTACCAAGGAACACAAGCTATTAACTCCTTTTAACAATTTATGATGTTCAATAAACTGATTAGGAGCCCATGGTACATAATTTAAAACCATTTGGATGTCCTATGGCCATTAAAGAGAAAGCAATGAGTCTGAACAACCCTGCTAATTAGAGGTCTTGATGACTCCTGATTAGAAATCCTAATTAGGTGTCCTAACTAAATCTTTGCTTGTTTTTAAATTTATTGTCTTCATCTCCTCACCTTGTTTACCAGATGATTTAGGAAAGTTAAAAACAGACCTTCCCAACAGAGAAAGGTTGACAGCATCACCAATAAAATGCCTTAACACAAGCTTCTAAATATTCTGAGTTTGGTTTTACACTGAAATGTAAAGCTAGTTACAGAGTGTGGTGGGCTGGCTTTATTTCTGTCTTTTATTCTTCAATTTATTGCATACTATTGAAAAGCCCCAATAAGTGAAATGTCAAAAATTGCTTTTCATTCCCCCTCTTATTCATCCAAAGTGAAGCTTCCCTAGAAGACAAAAAGAAAAAAAAATTTTACTATTGGTTCAAACTACAAACATTTTTTTTCCCTTGGATTTTTGATGTTCTTTTAGAGATTATGTTTATTGCGGACTCAAAAATCTACTGGGTTTTTTTCATATTCATTTTCAGAATCAGTCTCACTGTGATAAAATTATTTGAAAGCCTATAATCAAAAGTGTATTTCTGATGCAAAGTTTAGGAGTAACCATAATCAGAATTTGGTGGCTTGGTTTTTGTGTCCAGCCTCTCAAAGTCTAATTTTGTCCATGATGATCTGGAGGGAAGGAAGCACCAGTGGAAAGATGAGCTTGTGCAAACAGAGGTCTGATGTGGAAAGAAACCAAAAATTGTTTCACCCTTCCACAAAGTCCTGTTACAACCTGTTTTTCCAGGATTCTGGGCAAACAAAGTCAATGCCACCAAGAAGAGAAAAGCAGAACACCCAATAGCCTTGGAAGGTTCGTTAATGGATAATCCTCCTCCCTCCCAAAAGTCTGTCCCTCGTTTCTGCTCTAAATTCATCTGCTTTATCTTCTAACCACTGGGCTTTGTTCAGCTTTTGTCTGCTGGATTAAAAAGCTGTCTGCTACCAGAACTTTGCTTCCTGGGAAAGTATTTATAGATGAAAATCAAGTCACCATTTAACCTTCTCTTTGTTAACTCGAACAGATGAGCTTAATCTAGCTGGAACACTTTAATGCAATAGCAGAATGATGAGTGTGGGTGATGATATCTTCCTCAGCATTCAAGAATAGGTCTGTGTAGAAGCTTTTCCTAAAATTCCAACTAATGGAGTACCAAAGTTGAAACAACAGTAACACCAATGGTTTTCCAATGACCAGGATATAGCAAGGGTAAACCAACATTTTCAGCAAAACTGGGAGATGGATCCCAGCCCTATCTCCATCCACCCTCTGCAAACACAGTGAGGGACTAGGGATGGGTTTAGCTCATTCTTCTGGGGTGGAGAAGCCCAAATTTAGCACAGATGAGGTGCTCTTGCTTAAGTAATCTGCAGGGACTACAACAAGACAGGGCTTGGCATCTGGTACCTCAGTGCCCTAGGAGAAATCCTGTGCTCAGAGCCTAAAAAACACTGAGGCTTTAAATGATTTGGTAAACAGTAGACAATAGGACAGCAAACACAAGATAACACCTTAGCTGGACTGGTCATTTTCTTTAATTCCTGGCAAGAAATCTGTTGATTTTAAGTACAGATAGATACAAGTGTTCATGGAAAAACCACAGAGAACCCTTGTCAGTATAAATGTGACAGCCTGATGGAAAAGCATAGATCCACCCTCTGGGAAAACTGTTGATCAATCAAAAATTTTTGCAGTTACTGAAAATTTTGTGCTTACACTTGCATTTTTTAAAGCAATTGACAGCTGACAAAGAAGCAAGGTTTTTACTGCAAGAATAAAAATTTTAAAACTGGGAGGAAGTACTTCACATTTGGAAAGAAAAAAAGAAGGCAAGTAAGGAAGGATTGAGAAGAGTTATTTTGGGAGAGAAATAGCTGTGAAAAAGGTTATCTGACTTTTGCAGAAATGTCACACCAAATGTGCACTGCCTGCACACTAGGCCTGCTGTGAGCCACCCCACAATCTCCTGTTGTCTTTCCAGATGACAACAGTCCTCCTCATGGATCCACATCTCATGGCAAGCAGCAGTGGCCTGTACCTGGTGACACCAGCAGAATGGCCACCCCAAAGGCAGCCCAGGAGGAGGCTGGTCAGAGCCAAAGGCCTGTTGTTTGTCTTGGCTTGACATGTCAGCCAAGAGCATCTTCATCCCTGCCTTGTAAACACCATCACACCATGATTGGGAAGGCAAAATCTTCTTTTAGGGTATGATGTTCCATCCTGTACAAAGCCATCACGTGAGTTTTAATCTGAAACTTTGCCCTTTAGTTGTGTTTGACATGAATTTCTCTTTCAGCAATACTTAGCACAGAAAAGCCATAGGTGTTATCAGCATGATCTCTTTTTTGGGTGATCCACATGGGGAATATGTGACCTTTAACTCTTTTTAATGCCCAGCAGAAAAAGGCTGCCTTTCTCCCAGTGAGCTGAGCTCTTCATTTGTTATCTCAATCTGGGATTTAGCAGGATTCAAAGCTGATTAGTTTAGAAAGCATATGGGCCATGAAAGACATTTTATGTAATGGGTTTATATGTCCCATTTGGTAAACAAGCAACCACACTGTTCACTCTGAAGAGTTAATATTTTCATGCTTTTTAGTTTTAGAGTAGAGTTTTTCCACTGTGGGATATTTTCTCACCAAAGGTGCTGTGGGACTCCAACCAATCCATCTCTTCAGGCAAAGCAGCACCAAAGAGATTTTCCTTTCTTTGGTAGCAAGAAAAAAAAGAATTTCACTGGGAACAATGGCCAGTTGTGAATCACTGAAGTGAAATATTCCTGTCTTCCCTTTTTATCAATTTATTAAGCAGTTTGACAAAACTGATCTGATTTCCTACTCTCTTGTTCCTCCAAATCTATACTTTCTTAGAGAAAAAAAAAAACAACGAAAAACATCCCTCTTGATTTAGATTCTAGACTTGATGATTGCGAAAGAAATAATTCAGTATTGATGGCAAATTGACAAATTCGGTCCTCTTAATCATCTGCAGGATGAAGTCCCTTACAACCACTAAGGCTGGGGGCGTATTGCTAAAACAATCCTGTTCCTCAGTTCCTAGCCTTGTCCTTTAACAGGTGTGGGTATGATTTTTGTTCTCTGTGAAACAGCAGGGTCAAGGTGACGAGTGCGGAATCACTGAGACGTGTGTGGAACAATTGCTCTTTCAGACACATGATTTATGAAGTATCTGACTAATGTGGTCATGGGAGCCTGAGAGGAAGGCAAGGAAGCTGGTTAAGAAGCACTTAGCTCCCCTCTCCAGGCCCACATTTGCATCCCATACCCACAGTAGCATTCATCTCACTTGTTGGTAGCTGTTTAAAATTTAGGCATTTCGTTTAAGCCAGTAGTCAAAGTTCCTTCTCAGTCCATGGGGACATCAGCAGCTGCAGATGATGATTCATTCCTCCTCTAGCAGACCCTATCCCCTACAGATACCCTAACCTACAGTCCTGGCAAATGCCTAGATTTCTAAATAGATGAGACAAAACCCCGAGTACCTATTTAACCTTGGGCCCACACAGATCTGGCATTCACATTTCCAGGCAGCTCAGCTCACCATGGTATATCTGAGATGGGACAGGAGGAGGAGGGCTGGCCTCACACCAGGACTTTTTTTGCCTCTCATACAGCTTTCTAACACAGCCCTGAGCCCCTCTGAGACATCACTAAGGACAATGGCCCCATGTCCAGGTGGAGGCTGGTGGCCAGTGATGTCCCTCAGAGCTGTGTCGTGGGACTGGCACTCTTTAATATGACAGACACAGTGACATCGAGTGCACTCTAGCAAGTTTGCAAGGTGACACCAAGGTGGCACTCCTGAAGGATGGGATTCCACCCAGAGGGACTTGGACAAACTTGGGAGAGTTTCCCAGGGGAAACTAATGAAGTGCAACAAGTCTAGGTGCCAGGGGCTGCACCTGAGTCAGGGCAATCTCAGACATGGGAGAAGATGTCATTGGGAGCAGCCCCGTGGAAAAGGACTTGGGGGTTCTCATGGGTGAAAAGCTGAACATGATCCAATGATGCATTCTTGCAGCCCAAAATGACAGGACTGTCCCAGCCTTTCTGCCTGTCACTGGGATGATGCTGGCATGGAGATATTGACTGTTACTGCCAGGTACTGGAATCACCAGCCTGCACCCTTCACCTCTGATTGAGGGGAAAATTGCCCTTGCTATAGCTACTACAAAATAGGAATAATGGCCTTTAATTAGCAATCAGAGCTGAACTCTTTCTGCCTGAAAAATGGCCATTGTTTTTAATTAGACTCCCAGGGCACTATCCTGCCATCCTGGTCCCCAACTCTACCACTGCCACAAATAAAACACAAGATCCAAGCAGGTCCCACTCTCTGCATGCAGCTCAACAGCTCTCCCTGACATATGCTTCATCTCCAACAAGTTCTGATTTTTTTTTTGACATACCTAAGATGAATATTCAAGGTTTTAGCCCAATTTACACATCTGTAATCCGGCAGTGAGAATAAAAGGTTGTCAGGCAAAATAAATGTGTGTCTCAAGGTCAGACCAGGTTGAAACCGATAATGGTGCTTAACAGCCTCTGCCACGCTTCTGCAATGATCAGCATTGCTCTAATTGACAAATTAGCTGTCCATATGGGCTCAGAGGCAGTCATACATCCATAAATCCCAATAAATACAAACATAATCTGATCTAAGTTGGATCAGCCAAATAAGTTAAAGCAAGATTTAACACCTTAAAGGATTGCATTTAAGGAAAATCACTGTTAGACAAGATTCATGTAGCCATACGGCCAGAACAGAGGCCACCAGGGCTCATCCCTCCTCTGGCTCTCTGTGTCTCCTGCCAGACTCTGTGGAACCAGACATGGACCAACCAGCCTGTGCTTGCCAGGGGCCAATGGGATGGGGGTCCCTCCCCCAGAAATTTGTGTGGGAGCTTGCTTTTGGGCAGGAGAAGAGCCAGCTCTGGATTGGCTGCTGCTTCCCTGTGGGCTGGCAGTGTCCAGGGGTGGCTGGAGCCTCGTGGTCCCATGGGCAGCACTGTTGGTAGGGGATTAACTGAGGGAGCAGCAAAGCTGGATGAACCTTGAGATTATCCATGTTCGTTTTCTCTCATCTACAAGCAGATGTGGCTGTTCTTCCCACTGCAGTGGGCTCGGAGGGACGCCCATGGAAGCTCTTGTGTTGCTGTAGTCACAATTTCCTGTGGTTTCCTGAAAAAGAGATCAATGCAATCAGCCAATGTGTGTGTGTGTGTGTCTGTGTGTCTGTGTGTCTGTGTGTCTGTGTGTATCCATCTGTGTTCTCAGCTCCTTCCCCGCTTTGCCTCCCCAAAATCTCTTCCGAATCCCCTGACAATGTCAACCACTGAGGTCTCCAAGAGGTGCTTTTCCTAGACAGCTGGGAAGTTTCTGCAAATTTCTGGAAAAGAGGTAGCCCGGTAGAGCAAAAGGACTTTGGAAGTTCTTGCAGGAGAGGCTGGGACTGTGTTCAACATCCCAGACCCCACACAGGGGAGTGGCACAGCAGTGATCTCACCTCCTAAACAGGCTTCAGAATTCATGGTGTAACAGGGGTTCCCAGCACTGGTAGGTCCAGGCAGATTCCTAAAGCCCCATCCAGGTCTCTATCCCAGAAGAAGCAAGGCTGCTGGCTACCCTTTGGTGGGACCAAAACGTGTGGTTCCCCTGAAAGCTGAGGATGTTGCTGAAGGCATTGAGAAGAACATCAAACCCTTTATGGTAACAAAACCTTTCTGCATACTTATCCTGGCTGTTCTCTGAAAAAAGCTTGGCTTTTTCCGAGGACATAATCAAAGTGTCCCAGTTTTTGTTGCTTTGTCTCTCCCACTCAGGATAACATCCTGGTGCTGTCTGGGGCCCTGAAGTGCTGGGGGCTTATTCATAGCCCAGAGGCTTGGAGGGTGTGGCCTCAGGGACAAGATGGAAAAATGAACCTTGAATTATCCCAGCAGCTGGAGAAAGGTGTAGTAGACTGAGACTGGGTGTCAGAACCTTTGACTCCTCTCACTGGGGAGAAGGATGGATATTAAAGACAACAGCTACAATGAGCTCCCCCATTTGGGCAGGAAATGTAGATGTCCAGGGTGCACTACATAAGTTGAAACCTTGGATCTTCTTCGGGCCAGATTCAGCTCAAGTCAGCTTCAGCAGAAGGAGAATCTCCGCTATCCACCTCACCTCTTCCTGTGGGCATCTCCTGCCAGCCTGTCCCCACTCTCATGGGACAACAAAAACTTTGACGTTGACTGCTTTGCAGACTTTGGAGTCACTGTGGACATCAGAAATCCGGGAGGTGGGATGAGAGAGAAACATAAAGACATAGATCAAAATAAAAAATTGTGAGAAAAGGGCAACAGAAGGTTCATGTCTATAAGTCCCTCCTTCAATAAGTCCTGCCTAAACAGCCTTAGGGGCTGAACTTCTTGGTGTCAACCTCCTGACTTCAATTGACTTTGGATGGAGCTCTGAATTAAGCAGTAAATCACAGTGCTCATCCTAGGCACTGGATGGGTGATGCAGGAGTTAGACAGTGATTTATGAGAGATTTGACCCAGGGCCAGTAAGCTCACCTTGAAATAGAGCCTTCACCTTTCTGGACTGTCATATGAAGAGAAACCGAAGTCTCCAGCTCTGCTGCCAGAACGGTTCTTCACAGGACTTTATCAGCAAAAAGAGGTTATCAGAAACATTCATGGACTGGTGCAGACAGTTTTGGAAGTTCTTTTTTGCTACGTTGTGTCTGCTCAAAAAGGACCGCCAACTGTCCAATGGGTTATGTGGAAATTCACTACTGCATCTGCCACCTTTCCTTTGACATGCACACAAACACCACTGTGTGTTACCCACCCATCAAAATTCATCAATTTACACTATTTCAAATGTGAATTCATATGATTGCACCATTTTTACACCATTTTTAACTTAGGTGTCTTGATTGCAAGCTCAGTATTTAAACCTTACAAAGAGATGGAAACAAAATTATGTAAGATTCAGGGAATTCTTTGTATTCCTTGTGCTCATATGTTCCTGGCAAGGCATCTGAAATTGCACTTGTATATCTATGAAGTGGCAGGAAGCTCAGAGACAGCAAATAGGGGATGTTTGTTCACTGTCTCTTCCAGTACAAGAAGTAGACATAATCTAATGACACTAACAAACAAGGATCCAAACTAAACACAGTCAGTGCTTGTAAATACATTAAAGAGCTCCACAATAAGTGATGGTTTGGATGTTAAGATTTTACTTCACTTCAAAATGCAACTGAACAAATTTATGAAGAAAAAAAGAGATGCTCCATTCTGAGACACCACTGCTGGCTCTCTAGGTCCAAACAACAAAGCGACAGAGAGAATTCTGGAAAAGTGCTCCCCATTCTCACACAGACCCTCCCTTTTGGGCAGTTTCAGAAACAGGGCCAATACTGTTTCCAGCAGGTGTTTGGCCTGGTACTGTACATCCATTCTGGTGCATTCAGATTCTCTTGTTCCTGGGGAAATCCCACAGCATGGTTGGCTGTTCTGCTGAGCTGCATTCGGTGACAAAAAGTCTCCTCACACGTTTCCAAGGTGCCTTCTCCTGGATACAGCCCCAGCCCAACAGCTGCTATTGGGTAACCCCGTGGCTCTCTCCTGTTGCTTACTGCTTGCATCCAATAGGGTCATTCCAGTGCAGCAGCTTCCTATATTTTGCTATTAGATTAAGGGATTATTGATGATGATTCCCTAAGCAAACACAAACTGCAGCTCTCCTAGCAACAGGCTGATAAACCTTGGATCCATGTTTTAATTCCTCAAATTCCATTAGAAGACATTCTTACAGTTTAAGGCATAATATGTTTGTTTTTCCAGCTCTAATGAGGATTATAAAGTCCAAGGGATGCAGTAAATGTGCTTGTCATTAGCAGCTTTTGTACATACTTTTTTAGGCTTGCTATCACAAATTTCCTACCCTTTAGATCTTTCAGTCTAAAAGAGAAACACTAAGATAAGAAATGAAAAAATAAATCTGTGTATGCATGTCCAGGCACATATAAAGCTCTTTTTCCTAGACTTATCTTTTTTCTCTGTTTCCATGTGGGGCAGATTCATTGTCAGATGGAGTTTGAAGGCCTAGTCTATGACTCCCACGGACAAAAATGGGCTTTAGCTGAGTCTCCCTGAGAATACAAAGAAAGAGAGCTCTGCAATTGATGGGATGGAAGATGAGAACAGAAAAAGTAGCAAAGAGACACATGGCAAGGGCACAAAGAGACACACAGAGACCAGACAAAGCTACAGGGTTTAAGCAAGGCTTCGAGCTTGCCTATCATACACATCTCTTATGAAATGACCCATTTAAATTACCCATTAGCTAATCCTCCCAGCCACTTTCAGGCTTTCAATGAGCATTAGGGCAGAGCATTGTATGGAGAGATGTGAAGCCTGGACCTCAGCCCAGGTAGAAATCCCCCTTAAATCAGATCAATCTCAGGTTTAACTGAGCCCCTTTGGAACGTGGTGGGTATTTTTGTCGTTGCAAGAAGGCTTTAGGAAATAGCATTGGAAACATCCTCCTGGCAGAAGGGCTCCAAGTCCTTTAATACCATGGGGGAACCCACTAGAATCAGTAGGCAAACACAGGTTAAAAGCCAGAGCCAGGAATATCAGCCCTCTGTTGGTCAGGATGCTTTGAAGACCTTCCAAGTACAGCAGAAGGAGGATGTGGAGCTGACATTTGGTGAATCTTAGAGAGATCCAGCACCAAGCCTGAATTTTCCCAAGGAAAAACAGTTTACCTTCTGAGAGAACAGTTCTGTAGACATTTCTTGTTCTCAGGAAAAAATTGATAGAAGTTTCGTAAACATCTCTTGTTCTCAAAATAACAGGTGCTGTTTTTCACTTTCGTTTATTATTTTCTTGTGTGTGTTCTCAAAACATGCTCTCTCTACCTCATCCAATGGTAGTAGAGAAGTGTTGTGTCATTTAACCAGTCAAGTAATTGTTAGCGAAAGACCTTGTAAAAAGAGATGGATTGTTAAAAATAAAAACCTTCTGATTCTTTGGAATTCGGAGTCTTTCTCATTCTATGGTAAACAACAACAGGAGGTGGCAGATGCCATGGTGGCAGAGCTGTGGCTGGGGAAACACCCCCCAAAACCAGCTGGAGGCACCTCTCCACAAAGAATAGCCTTGCTGTGAGAGCAGGTTTCCTTTGGTAGCTGTCACACACATCCACTACAGTCCACTCAGCCACATCCCTGAGCTCACAGGAGGTACAAATCCAGGGCCCCATGTGCAGGAAGGGTGGGCAGCAGCCAGATCTGCACTGAGCCCAGCTGCAGGCACAGCAAAACCTGCAGGATCTCCTGGCAAAGAGGGGGAATGGGACTCTTCCACATCTTCTTGGTCAGGGTCAGTCCTCTGCACGCTGAGGGGAGCTGGACAGCAGCCTGGGGTGCTCACTGCCTTCTAAGACAAAGGTTTCATTGTAGGCCATCTATATTTTCATGTCATGGCTTCTGTATTTCTCTTCTGACCACGGGGAAATGGGGAAGGGGCGAGGGACAAGGAAAAATATAAAGCCCATAGGGACTGTAAGTAATAAAAGGCTGCAGCAGATTTGTCACACTGTTTCACTTCTTATTAAATTGAATGGTCTCAGTAGAGAGAGACATAAAAGAAAACACAGATTCAAATACCTCTGAACTCTGGAAATACTTGGAGATAGCTCTAATTCTTCATTTATCATTATTATATCTACTAAGGGAAGAGACGTATTTTTTAATTCACATCCCAAATTATTTTTAAATACTTACGTTAAACAAACAGAGCTGCTCCAAAACGGTTTTGATTTTCTACAACAGTCTTTTCATATTGTCCCTATTAATCCTATTTTAAAAATAAATTGTTCCAGAATACATATTTTATTACAATTTTTTTGACCTGTGAGCATTGAAACCTATAGGTGCTGGAGCTCCCCATGCAGCACAGCTGTACTGATTCTCAAGGTTATGTGCATTTTTTGTGGTAGAAGGCCAGAGTTTAACTGAGCAAGAATTAGAAATAGAGGAAATTCAGAGGCTTTTTTTAATATTAAACTCAAAGCCTTTCCCAGAGCTGAGTGTTTCACTTCAGCAGGAATTTGCCTGAACTCATTTTGGGATTTGAAAGTGATTTTAGAAACCAAAGCCTAAGTGGGGAGTGATTTACCAAATAAATACTGACTTCTGTGCAATATTCTTAGCAATAAAAAGAACTAGATTCTTTTCTTTTTAAAATGCCAGTAGAAGTCAGATTCCTTATTACATGTAGTTCCTCCCTGCCCCAAGATCAACCCCATGCAACCAGCTGTACTTACAGGGTATTGCTGCATGAGAACCCAGAGAGTGGTATGTTGCAAAAAAAATCAAAACTGATAGTCTTGTGTCAGGTAGCTGAGCTTGGGCAAGTAAAATTAAAAAAAAAATAAAACCCCCACTAAATCTGAAAAGCAAAAGAGGTAGAGAAAGATCTACAAAATAAACATGAAAAACTATATGGGATTCTCAAAAATTATCTCTTTCAACATTCATCACATTGGTATTGGTTATAATTTGCCAAAACCTTTTCCACCTGAGTCTTGGGCATACAGACAGGTGTTGTGACTTCACAAGGTGTTGGGCAGACAAATTAGCCTGATTCTGACTCCAGGGAAGAGGCTGGGACTGGAGTGGGTGGATCAGCAGGCAGATGCTGGGCGGATGTGACCGATCGCCCTTCTCCTGAGAAGCAAATAAACAAAGTTCCCTTTATTTACCAAAGGTCTTAAATAAAAGCTTGGTTTTCATGGCACCACAGCTGAAAAGAAAATCTCCTGAAATATTTTATTTTTCTACAGGAAAGCACAAGGAATGTGCTTATTTAGCTGAGATAAAATGATAATTCCTAAGAAATCATTGTGGATTAGGGAGCGAAGCGATTAGAGGGAGATGGTATATTTATGAATGTGTGCATAGCCCCGCTGGTTAAAGGGGTATTAATCCCTCTTAGTCTGCAAAAGGACCCTCAGACTGCTCAAGCAAGCAGGGCTTAGGCACTGCAAGCTTCCTAGAAAGTCCTAAATCTTCACATTAGCTCCCTGCGTTTCCTCATCTTAAAGTCTAAGCCGTTTTCTAAAGGATACTTCCATAAACAAGCCCCCTCAGAATCTGCAAGGATTTGGAAATCCGGATTGGTGAAATTTTTTAAATCCAAGGTCCAAGTGGATAGAAGAAGATTAGGTTGCAGTTAAAAAGGCCACCTTTAAAGAGACAGTGCTGTCCTAGATCATTATTTAGGCTGAACTGAAAAAGAAAAAGAAAGAGAGGGGAAAGAAAAGAAGACAAAAAGGAAAGAAAGGAAAAAGTGTTGTGTCTGTGATCCAGTTGACTCAATGTCCTGCACGTCCCCAGAGCCTGTCAGGGGGAGAAAATATGTGTATCTGCCAAAAACAACACTGTATTTGTCATACAACATTCAAATTGCTTGTGACTGCTCCAGCAGACCTTCCCCACGGGGTTCAGTGGGACTCTCTGTCCTCCTTTGGGTGAGGTGTCCCTGGCTGCCACCAGGTTGCATCTGGATTTCTCTGTCAAAGGTGTACAAGCACACGTGGCAGTTCAGATTTGCAAATTCTCAGGGCATTCCTCAGGGAAACTGGGGGCACCCTACAGGGACACAATGGTCATTCTGAATGAGCTTCACTTGCTCACAAGGTGGCTGGTTCATGAGACACTCATGAGGTTGTCCTGGCTCTTCTTCCCATTAAAGTGTTTACAGCCACGGGCTCTACTGCCAGGGAGGAGGGACAGGGAATCTGCAGGGGAGCCAAATTCAGCAGAAGACAATGAACTCTGGCTCCCTCTGCTCACTCTCCAGGACTGATGTCCCCCAGATTTCCAGTGGATTTAACTCATAGTCCTGGTTATCCCACAAGAAGAGCCAAAGAGCATAGAAACCCTTTCATACCTGCCCACTTTGCCTTAACCAAGGAAAAAATCAGATATTGAAGGAAAAGGAAACAGATTACATATGATGATGACTACAGAAGTAGGAATGAGATTTGACACCAATTTGTGGTCTTGGCCGAGTCCTAGCTATGGTTATACCCAGGAATGTACAGATAGTTCTTTTTGTCTAAAAAGAGATGTCCTGACACCAAAACAGGGCTCTCCATCATGCCTGCAGGGTTCAGAGGTGCTCAGAGTGCTGACAGAAAACACAGGTCTGGGCATTGTTTCCTTGTTTCTCAGCAGCTGGTTAAGGTGAATCATACAGGCCACTTCAGAAGAGGCTCTGCACTGAAAATTTGGCAAAGTGTCTCTATAGTGCTGCCAATGTCTCTAAAATTAGCAGTAGCATATGATGGGATGTGTGATTAGTATGTGATTAGACCTCAAAGTGGGAGGATTGGCAGTAAATCCAGCAGAAAAAGTCTTGTGGATGCCTCTGTAAGAGATGAGGAAGATCTCAGAGGTTTTAGGGCCTCTGTTTCTTAACCTGACCTGGCTGCTGTCAGTTGTCTCCAAGTCAGAGATGCCAGGGGTGAAATCTGGGAAAAGATCAATCCATCTGCTCCTGCACATAACAGTGGAGTAGCCACAGAGCAAAGCCTGAGGATGGCAAAAGAGCCCAGCACGTGGCACTGCACAGTGTGACACCTCTGTGGCAGTTCTCAGCCCCTCCTGATGAATGGGGAGAGCAGTCATGGCGTGGCTGATTCCCAGAAGGAGATTTTATTTTTTCCAGTCTTGCTTCAGACTTCCTGGGTAATGTGCTCCCCTTCCAACCCAAGGTAGAAAGTCCTGGTTTTGGTCTACAGCTTTCATTTTGTTTGTGAATTTACACTGGGACATTCCAGGTTGTCACTGAGGATTAAACAGTCTCCTCCTTCCACAGCCTTCTTCAACTGACATTTCTCCTGTCTCTTCCTACTGGTTTCTAGCCTGGCTTTGCATTTAATCTGATCTCCCCTTCTCAAAGTGCATTGATAACACTTATAAATCATATACTTCCAACGTTTTTAAGGCACACCCCCCCTCTTTTGAGATGTATTCATCTTGTTAGGAGCTTTGTGTGGAGTCTACATGTGGCATACCAAAAGACAAAAAGACAAATATAAAGTCTGTCAGGACGATGCAAGCCTTCCTCCATCAAATCAGAATAACACATTTGAAATGAGGTTGCTTAGCATATTTGTGACTCTTGTAATTAGGAAGATGAATGAATTTGTTATGAAGACTAAAGAAAAGGACTCAAGAGGCTTCAGTTCATGTTCTAGCTTGTCTGTAGGATTTCTGTGGGATCCCAGACACATCCATGAAAGGTTCTGTGCTCAAAATTCAGAATGAACATGGCAATATTCTTTTGTCACATTGTCAGGAATCACCCTGAAGGCTGAACTTTTCAGGGCAGATAACTTACAAGCTTGCCTCCATCCTTTCCCCAAAAAGCAGATTTTGAGTGCTCCCCTCCTGCAAGCAGAGCCCCTGCCCCAGTCCTTAAGAAAGACTGTTGTAGGATTTTGTGAGTTTAAGCCCTGACAACTCCTTCTCCCAGACAAAGTTGCAGAGCCATGAAATCTTTAAAGAATTCCAGCATGTCTAGTATCACTTTACAGACAAATGCTAATGAGATCATAAGCAATTGACCAGAAACAAATAAATAATTCAAAATCTACTGCAAGTGTGAAAAGTATTTAAATGCTATTGATAAACTAATCTACAGACTCCATTAGCAATTCAGTCACACAGCACCTGTATTGATCAGGGAATTTAAGCACATGCACACAAACAAACCCCAAAAATACAGCAAGGAAAAGCTAGTTTGTTTGGCAGTTCTTTAGCAAGCAACTTCATTAACATTTAGGAGTTTACTGTGTCATTTGCTGCGGGAGTTTTCTTGCCTCGCTGTTTTACAGATTGCAGTAATAGCCTGAACACTGTATCTGTGGAGTTTTTTTTTTAAGACGTTTATATATTTATCTGTAATATGGATTAAAAATCACATGCTCATTGCTTCTTTTGAGGCACCTACACCTTGCTGGACTAGCCATTGCCACAGGCCTACCCTCCAAAGTCTGCTTTTGGGTGACAGACACTGCTGCTTCCTGATGCGCTGGCTTGCTCAGCCTTTCCCCTCGCTGCTGGGAGTGCAACATTGAATTTCCTGCTGAAATACCTTGCTTGGGTGGGCCCTACAGCAGCAGCATGGGCTTGCTGCAGGTCTGGGCATGGAACACTCCACACCCTGTGGTGGCAGGTGAAGTCCTGGAGGAGGGCTCGGCGCATCGGGCACATCCACGTGCAGCTGCTCAGGGAACCACATTTCCACTGTCTCGGGCAGCATGAAATGTCCCATGTGGGATGTCACACCCTGTCAGGCCTTCACCTGGCCCTGTGCCCCTTGTTTCCATCCCTTCCCAGCCACGAGGCAGAGTGAGACTGTCCCTTGTCCCCCACAGAGGAGGTGAGGGCTGGTGACCACCAGCACAGCAGAGGTGGGGACAGGACAACGAGCAGATCTTCCAGTGGAGGGGGTCCCTTTTGTCCCCCCCCCTTCTTAATTGCCTAACACACCAATGTCCTCAACTCAAGGAGCGTTTTGCAGTGTTGGCTTCATTCCTGAAGACATAGTTGAAGGCTGGAAAAAAGCATCAGGCTCAGCAGTGGTCCTGACAGATGATATTTGCAGCTAGGTCTCCGTCTCCTCAATCCACCCTTAGGCTCAGCCAGACCTGCCAAAGCTCCCTTCTTTGCTCTTTCCTGCTGTCACCCAGCAGCCTGCATCAGGGCAATTACCAAAACAAATCAATCTTCTCTTGACAGTTCATTTACACTGAATTAATTTGGAATTAGAAACTGTTATTGCAATTGGCAGCTCCTGATATTCCCAATACAATGCAGCATCTGCAGGGAAAACAACTCTAGACCCCGGCGTTTGAATTAAAAAGGACAGTTCTTCTTGATTGAGATATAAAACCAGAAAGGATTTTTTTTTCCACTCCAAGTTCTTGCTAGTTTCAGGCTGCTGGCAGCAAATCCGGATCTGCAGTGTCCTAAATAAAACTCTCCTTATGGTGGCACAATTTTTCTCACTCAGAGCAGTACTTTTGATGCTGCTGCATAGGGATAAGACATCTGAGTCTTAATTTGCACCTTCTGTGCCACATTGGAGCCTACAGTGTAGGGGCACATTGGAAGAGGCAGTGTATGGAATCTAGTGCCCATTTCACAGGTGAAGAAACTGAGACACAGAGAGGTTGAGAGGTGAATTTGCCAGATCTGGTTTTCCCCTCTGAGGCTTGCAATCATGAGATGCTTCCATGGACAAAATGTCCTGGTTTCCTTCTTTAAAAACCAACAAATCAAACTTAAAAAAAAAAAACCAAAAAAAACCCCAACCAAACCAAAATGGAGTCACACAAAAAACCCCAAAGCCTCACATTTTGTAAGAAAAAATATTAAGCTTTCAAGTAAATATTTCAGAATCCTAAGGCTGATCCCACAACATCACATTACACACCCTCAATGTATTTATTTACACCCCTGTCTGAGGGGATTTCACCCAATATCTTCCACCTGCAGGCACTCATGTATTCAGCTCTAGGATAACCTTAACTCTGGGATTTGTTTTAAATTTTAGTCCACCCTGAAGTGCTCAGACAGTTGGGCTAAATGATCATTGTAGGTCCCTTCCAAATGAAATATTCTCTTCTCTATTCTAACCTATAGCACTTCTTAAAACTGTTTGCTGATTTGCTGGACCAGAGCAAAGATACACAAATACAAAAGATAAAAATGGCAGCCACGAGATTTTCTACCACCCTCTCTGATCCCTACCACCACCATCACTGTCTGTGCATTGTTTGGGTCTTTGGGAGTTCTCCTTAGCTGGACTTCAGGGTGAGGAGGGCTGAGAAACTCCTCAAGGACCAGCTAAGGGGCACTGAGCTGCTCAGCCAAGGGATGCTCCCAGGAGCAGCCCATCTCTCAGCACCTGGGAATTTTAGCATTGCAAACCAGCACACCAAAAAGATTTAAGGGGCACCCAAGGTCAAGCAGGAGCTGGGTGGTGGTTTGGAGGCTTTACAGCTGGACTGAAGGGCTTAACATGGTAATTGTGAACCTATGTCCCTTCGTGGCTCTAATCCCTGATCTGTTTCCTGCTCCACCTTTGCTAGGGCTGGGCATGCACCAGATTTCTTGGTTTCAGTGGGTTATTCTGTAATTCCAGAATGTCCCTCTGCTCTGAAGTAGAGCTGGAAAGTGTCCCATAAAGGGAAAGAAGGAATAAAAATAACTGTGTGGGGTTTAATATGTTGGTTCCTGCTTGTGTTGCCCTATCCCACAGCACATGGGATGAATGGGATAGAGCTTCAACAAATGTCCTGGACCTACATCCATCCATCTTGCACAAAAATCTGTGCTGTAGCCCAATAGTTCCTCCACCCTGTCAATCATGGGCTTGTGGACCAGGAGACACAGATCATCAGCATCCTCCCTGTGCAAATTAAACCTGTATCCCTGTACAGTTTATCCCTGATGAAATTCCATTTTATGCTTCCCACTTGCTGCTGCAGAAATCACCAGAGTGAATGCCCACACCTTGCCTGGATTCCTTCAGGTCTTTCCAGAACATGCAATCAAAATGGAAGTGAACAAAATGTTAAATGAGAATATCCAGTGCAGAAACCTACTCATTTTTATGGGGATGAAGTACATGAGCAGGCAAGCATGAAGGCATCAGAAATTCAGACAGCTAAATTTCTGTCCCCATCGGAGACCCACAAACTGGCAAAAAAAACCTCAAAAAAGCCCAAAAAAAACAAAGAACCTGGCCAAAAAATCTCCTCGAAATTTTCTAGTAGTCCTGCCCTCAGTGGGACATTTCCACTGAAACTCAGTTGAAGGATCCAGCCTCAGGGACGCTGGTGAGGATGCTGCCACCACAGGCCGCAGGCCCTGCAGGCCCAGCTCTCCCTGAGGGCTCCTCTGCCATGCCCAGCCCAGCTGGCCCTGCTGCAGGTCTGCTGAATAACACAGGGCTGAATTTCAGCCCTGGAAGGGCACCCACAGCCCTAACAGCACCTACACCCCCTGTCCTGCAGATCCGTGTGTTTGCTGCAGGCGGGGAAAGGGGCAGGATCCAGCTCCAGAAGGCTGCAGAGACATCCAGCACCATCTCTCTGTGCTTTGGGACCTCACAGGCTGTGGGACCTCACAGGCTTTGGGATCTCACAGGCTTTGGGACCTCACAGGCTTTGGGATCTCACAGGCTTTGGGACCTCACAGGCTTTGGGACCTCACAGGCTTTGGGATCTCACAGACTCTGGAATCTCACATCAAAAAAGCCCACGCAGGCTTTGGGATCTCACAGGCTTTGGGACCTCACAGGCTTTGGGATCTCATAGANGGAATCTCACAGGCTCTGGGGTCTCACAGGCTTTGGGATCTCACAGGCTTTGGGACCTCACAGGCTCTGAGATCTCACAGGCTTTGGGATCTCACAGGCTTTGGGATCTCACAGGCTTTGGGACCTCACAGACTTTGGGATCTCACAGGCAGCCTGGCCTTTTGTGCCAGCAGCCAAGAGCTCAGAAATACATGGCAAATTTGGGCGAGGGGCTCGTGGCCCAGCTGCAGGATGCGCTGACCCAAACACACCCGTGTGCCAGAGCAGCTTCCTGGGGTGCTGAACTCCGGGCGTCTCTGTTGGCATCTAAGCACTAAACACATTTCAGCAGATGCCTAAACGCTGTCTTTAACAGGGGTGCTTTGCTGAATAGGTGGGAAAGCCTCGGCTTTACACCAGCAGAGGATCTGGCCCAGAGGCTATCAGGCATATGGCTATCACTACAATGCCGAATTAAGCTATTTAAATTGCCTATGGAATGCCACAGGGTCCACGTGCTTTTTTTTTTTTTTGCCTTTTTTTTTTTTTTTTCCCCTTGGTAAAACTCCTCTTTGTTATTATTCTGATGACCAACTTGGGCTGCTTTGCTTTGTCATTTTTAGTCAGTCCACAAATTCCCTGAGCTATACAATTTATGGTTTTATCACCAGTTCCTAAGCTTTTCTACCCCGTCTCTCCTGCATCTCAAATACTTCTCCCCTTTAAATAAACCTGCTTCATTTTTTTTTCATAACTTTCCAAAGCAGATAAAAAATTCTTGAATTTCTGAAACATGCAAACTGATCACTGTGGCATTAAGAAATCTTAAGAAGACTTATTTTAAGGGGTTTTATTAGGGAAATTCCTGCTCTTTAAGATATCTGTACGGTTGTCAAAAGCAGTCACTTTTGCAGATGTTGGGGCTTTTCTTACACTAATCTCCGAGGAAAGCCTGAGCCTCAGAGATCACTTAGCAATTTTTAGATTTAAGGAGATGAGAAGAAAAAGCCAGGGAGCTGGTCTCTCTTAGGGTCAAGTCTTATTTGAATTCAGAGATCTCTTCGTCTAACATGCAACAGTGTCGTTAAGATGACGGCTAATTAATGCAAGATGACTTTGAGATTGCATTGAAAAAAAGGAAAAGAAAATAAAAAGGACAAAGAGAAAGTGTAACCTAAAGAAAACCAAGCCTGGCCCCTCCCCGAGGAGAAGCAAAGCCACAAAAACTCTGTTTCCACTGGGTCACCAGTATCAAACCATCAACAAAGCTAAGAGCCAGCAAAACCTCGTCCTTCCTTACCCAGATCAAGACTGGGCTGGGTGTAAAATGTTTTTTGATGTGCCTCAGCTCTCAGCTATTTCTCCCTGGCCAGTCTGCTATCTGTCCATCAATCACAGTAATGCCACCCTTCAATTTTGTCTCTCAGTGTAAAGGAATTAGGTAACCGTCCTTATTTAGGATCTCTGTTAGTTCTGTATTTGTAATTTGTCAAGTCTTTAACACCTTTTTAAGCTTGAAGAGCACTAAGCCAGATCTGTTCTTCTCTAATCACATCAGCTTATTTCTGATTTCCAGAAATTACAAGGAATACAGGCAGGGGAAAGGCCAGGTCTGGTGTAAACACACAATGCAGAGCTTTCCCTGTCCCTGTTCCTGTCCCTCTCACTGCCACCAAACCCTCGCTCCTTGCTCCCTCGGGGGCTACCTGCCTCCAGTGGGAACCACCCCGGGCAGGAGAAGGCAGCACCTTGCCCCTCTGATCAAAATCCATATCCAATGTACTTGATACTCAAGGCACTTGGGAATATCTGCTCCCAACCCAATCCCTGCAAGCAGATGAGCTGCTCAGACTGTCAGATAGCTTACTAACCCCAGCCTTCTCCTCCTCTTTTTTTTTCATTTTTAAAGCAACACAGATTAGAAGAAGCATGTTTCCATGTGGTATCCATTTGCAAATTAGCCACAGTTCTCTAACATTAGTGTCATTACATATTTAACTCCTGCCTCTTCCTCTTTTCTTCTTATCCTATCCAATCCAGTTGTTTAAAACAGAAAAATAATACATCTGTACACACAGTAATTGTGTATATGTATACATAACATTCAAAACTAACCCCAAACTATGCCCAAACACATATTTCTCCCTGTCTCACAAGTCCTTTAATATCTGATTAATGTCTATTTTACTCCTTCCCCCCAGAGTATTTAGTGTGTGCCTGTATAAATCTGCATATATTTTGCAGATCCAGTGGAAGAACTGGGAAAAGCTCCAGTGGTTTACCTGAGGAGACTCCCTCAGAGGAGCTAGGTCAGGCGATGGGAGGAGCTCCAAAGGCAGTGAAGCGGCCATGTCTGGGGCACAACACAAGAATTAATTAATTATAATTAATGAGCACATGAATTGAATGCTGTGACATTAGCATATGTATTTTTCTTTCACTTGGAGCAGTGCAGGATTAGCACTTCCTAGCCTGGCTGCAGCTGTGGCACCATTTGGGAGCAGCGATTTCCTAGGCCAACCCTGCTGCAGCCTGGTGGAATCTGTGCAGAGAGTGATACTCTTCTACATGAGCCAGGGATTTCATGGGGAGGGAAAGAGCACTCAGATGGGTGTGCTGACATGTGAAGTAACACATTCATGAGTCTGCAGTGCACTGCTGATTGCAAGGATTTGAATTTTCTTGGGAGGTTGCTGCTTTCAGCATAGATCGCAAAAGAGAAGCTCTGATCTTTGCGCTGTTGATATTTTCAGCCTTCCTTAAATATTTGTTCTCTTTGATATTCCTGGTTGGATTCTCTTCTGTCTCAGTTTGGAAAGGCCTGATCCAGTGCTCCTGGATCAGAAGAGAGAGAAAGGCTTCTCAGAACCATCCTGGGCATTGACATCTCCAGATGCTCTGCTCAGCCACTCTGTCAGTTTGTGCTATTGACAAATGAGCGGCCACATCAAAAACTTCTTGCTCAGTTTGACCACACTGTGAGAAAACTCAACTCAATGGCCTGTGGGGTACTTACAGCTAGAAATCTGGCGTAAAAAAGCAGGTCAGGTGTGACTCCATGCTTGGGATGGGAGTGTGAAAATAAGCTGAGTCTCTGTTAACATGACTAGTAATAATTACCAGTCATCCAGTGACAAGCCAGTGTTTAGGGTGAACTCCTCACATAACAAAAATTCTTGGTTGATCTGAGGGTTTTTTACTCTTACATCATTGTGATAAGCATAGTTTTAAAAGCTTGCCAAAATGGGGGACTTTGGAGTAGCCACCTCTGGGAATTTGGGGCTCCCATGATAAACACTTAGTGATCACACCACACCATCCTTATTGCTGCTGCTGGATCTGACCTCACTGCAAATACAATGCAGTTTCACATTCCCTTTTTTTTATGAATGCAGATGCTGCTGAACTTCCTGCCTTTCCTGTAGAAACCTGGTGATCAGCAGAGGATTTGGTTTTTTAATCGGGGTAAACAGATATCCATAATTGATTGTGTATGAAAGAAGGAAAATCCTAGGAGCTGCTCATGAAAGAGTTCAGCCCTTGGAATAAAACTCTCATCAGTCTTAATTACCTCTGGTGTTGTCTGTAGGAAAATCTTTATAACACTTCCATGTTCTTCAAACTCTTTCTCCTTTGCCACTGAATATGAGGGATGAATAAAAATAAGATAGAATTATGTAATCTGTATCTTTCTTAGAGGAGAAATAGCACTTTGGAGGAGACGTGAGGTCAGTCTTATCATAGAAGAGAAGGTTTGGAAGACTAAAATGAGCTCAAATCTGGATAGACTACAACTGAGGAAAAAAATATGGTCCTAGAAAGATGGTGTGTTTCCATCAAACTGCTGCTCCACCTGTTCAATGCAATTTCACACATTGCTCAATCTAATCCTACAGCAATAAATTAGAGACAATATCTCCAAAATTTTATTACCAGCAAACCCTTACCTATGGTCTCCACTGAGGTTACTCACTGCATCAATAAAGTTTGAGGTGAAATCAGTTACTTTGGGTGTCTATCCTCTTGTGGGTGGCTTCAGGGACATGTCTCACTCCCACATCATCCTCATGCCTGTATAAGGGGGGATTATTGATACTGGAGAGGTCACTGGGGAACTGCAGCCAGCTGCAAACATTCCCATTTTTTCCAGTCAGGTTCTTCATAGCAAGTGCAGGATTACTTTAGCCATTACAGAGTTTTAAAGCTAGTTCAGATACCTTCTTACTTGTTTCTTGGCTGTACTTGACACACACAAGATAGACAAACTCATTTTTACACAAATGCAAACCAGGATCTCCCTGTATTCATCTGACTCCCAGGCAGGAGGCTTTTAAGATAAATACAGATGTTCAACCAGTTGGCAGGCATTAATTCCATACAAAGAAACTCCACTGTTGCCCTCTTCCACTTGTTTGTGCTATACCCCAGAGAGAGAAATTCTGATTGTTTTCCATGACAAATTATGTCTGGCTGTTGTCATTCTGCAGGCATCCTTTCCAAGAGCAACACAAACCCTTCACTGACCTGTGTGGTCAGGCTCCAGAACACTGACCATCAACAGAAGAAAACTCCACCACTTCATGGGTCCTTTTCTTCCAGAACTGAAATCCTGCGCAAAAAAAAAAATCTGCCTCTCTGTCCCCACAACTCTTCTGCCAAGAGTCTAAAATCAGCTTTTTAATACAGGGCAAGGACCAGCCTAAGAACTACCCTCAGAACCCCCAAATACCTTGATCACTTAAAACTGCTTTGAGACTAACTGAAAATCTTTAGACTTTTAATAAGATAATAAAAACAAACAGAGAAGACAAACCACCGGAGGTGAAAGAGGTGGAGGGTGATTTTACCTGTCAC
The DNA here is from genome assembly GCA_013397155.1 of Irena cyanogastra. Lineage (NCBI taxonomy): Eukaryota > Metazoa > Chordata > Aves > Passeriformes > Irenidae > Irena > Irena cyanogastra. Next base: position 609,025 of record VWZV01005338.1, on the reverse strand, counting down.
TGCACCAAGCTGGCTGTTGATGAAGTTAAAGCCATACAGAACACCTGATAGATGTACAGAGATAAAATGAGAGAGGAGAGAACACAATGCTGTCAGTTCATCTCTGAGCCAGGATAAATATTAACATTATCAGACTACTGTGAAAAATCCCAGAGAGGGATTACAACCAGAGATTCCTTAGAAGAAGAACGGGTGAAAAAAAGAAAAGGGAGAGATAAATGGACGCCTTTCTGAATGCTCTGAAGGCAGTATCACTTTCTCTCAACACATTGTCAAGCTCTTTCACAGAGCAAACAGGTCTTTCATTTCACAGCCTCTTCTCCCTACTCAAGGGCCATGGGTAGGTCCTGGAAAGAAAGAGGATTTTGGAAACTTGTCAAGTGGCGGGAGGGGTTTTCAGTTGGGGTTTGAAAAAGGACACAGTGAAACCTGATCTCGTGTTATCACAAGCACCACTTTCCTTTCCATCCCCTGCCCTCCGCGCTCCGGTTTGCTTTCCGCCAGGACCTCGCATCAAAGGGAGGTTCAGGAGAAGAATGCGGGGTGACAGCTTCAGGTGTTGGCACGGTGTCCGAAGGCGTGAAGGAGATGCTCACGGGCTGAGGACACAGGTGATGCACCCCAGCAGCTCCAAAAGGCTTTAGCAGGTGCAGGGGCAGGTCTTTGCCCAAGGACTGCTGTGTCCTGACCCAGGAGCACCTCAGCTGGAAATCCATGCTCCAGCCTAAACAGTTCCCAAACTCTAGCCCTGGCTTTAGAGCTGTGCTTTCACCATTTCTGCACTGAAAGCTGCTTGCCCTCTTTGCTTTGCTGCAGTTCTCCACCAGGTATGGGCTGGGAGCCAAGAAATCAAATGGCTACAGGTTAAAAAAATTAACCCCTCTCCATAACCATGAGTTATTATTAACCTAGATCATGTCATGATGGGGAAGAAAAATACAGGTGAGTAGGACAGATTTTATTATTGCTCTCACACTGCAGGATAATACCACAGTTACACAACAATAACCACAGTTTTTTTCATCAAAGCAGCAAATAGAGACCAGTTGAACATGCAGGAGGTTAATTAGTATTTTAGCCAGTTACCAACAGAGCACAGAACAGTGTCTGTATAAGAAACAGTTTCAGTGACAGGGTTTTCTTATGTCTGGTAGAGAAATTATTGATGAGGAAGTGATAAAGATAAAATGGACTGAAAAAAAGCAAACAGAAAAGAGCTGTTCACCATTTCTCCTTCTAGAAGAACTGGAAGGCAGCAGCTAAAACATGCAGACCAGCTGGAAAAGGAAAAATAATTCTTCACATAAAGCCTGTTTAGTCTGTAGAGCTTCTCACCACTGGATATTTTGAATGATCAAAGCCAAATGGAGAAATTAATCAAGGAAAGAAATTAATTTTGGTTACATTGGAAAGTCCCTCAGCCACACATCTGGGGCTTGGGAGGCTGTTCTGGTGAAGGATCACTGTGAGTTTGTGGTGTGGCATTCCTTCATCAGTGTTCACTGCTGGCCACAGCTGGAGACAGGATGCTGAGAGGGATCAGCCCTTGCACAGAGGTTGGCTGCACTTACTGGCCTTTGAAATGGCCACTGGAAATGTCAGTGTCATTTAACACAGCACTAATAGATAACACACTCCTGTCCACCGCCCTGTCAGAGTCCAGATTCCTCAGCAATCGTTTTGGGTGACGCTAAAACTACCAGATCCAAGCTTTCAGCTCAGTAGTGAAGGTAGGGATGGGCAGCCAGAGCCCAACTCCCACATCCTCCAGTGCACTCCCCACTCATAAATGAAGATCTGGGCTTCCCACAGCCGCTGTGCTCACACTGATTGTTAATCTGAGCAAAGAGCCAGGGCTGATTTTCATAAGTGCTGAGTACAGAGAGCCCCGACTTAAGCCAAAAGGAGCTGTGAGCCTTCAGCATCCAAGGCAATGAGGCTGAACCGTCAAAATCTCCTCTGTTCAGAAACTCTGTGGTACTACAGAGTCAGCTCCAGTGATCTGCTGCCTGGCTGTGGCTGGGAAACTGGGCTGGGCAGGGAGCAGGTGCTGGGCATGGGGTGGGGATGCTCCAGGGACTGGCAGGACTGTGCCACATTCCTCTGAAAGTGGTGACAAAGCAAAGCTGGTAAATCCTATTCCAACAAGCATCTTGGGAAAGAGGCTGCTTAGCAAAGGAGGGCTTGTGGGAGTGTGGGGACTTGCTGTGGGACCTCACAGCCTCACATCTAGGGAGGGTTGTTGTCAGGGTAACACGATGGAAGTGTTCCCCATGAATAAGGAAGGAAATATCCCCCTTCCAGGGACTTGGGGAGTCTCTGGACTCTGTACAGCATTAACCCCACAACACAGGTTTTTCTCCCTTACCTCCAAGCCTCTCTCACTCTCCTCCCAGCAAGGAGGGCTGATGGGTGTTTTGTCAAAATCCCCTCCTTCTGTATTTACTTCCTAACCCAAATGCCAGGAGACGGTCGACAGCTGGCTTAAATCTCTTCAGCTCAGGAGATCAGTGCTGAACCCCACCACCCCCCCGCCGTCTTTTCTAATAAAAATTAATTTATTATGATCCAGAGAGTTGAAATTAATCTGCCTCCGGAGAGGCTGTGTCTGGCCAGGCCCGGTGAGGAGGAGGCAGAGGGCTCCGGAGGGCACATTAACAGCATTGTTGTGCTTAATGTTGTGTAGCAGCAACATCTGCTAATTTAATGCACGAGCAGCCAGCTGCCTCCGACAGCTCCTAACAAGGAGTGGGCAGTGGGAGAGAGGAGGCAAAGGGAGCTTAGCAGGAGGGTGAAGGTATGAGGGGCTGGGCTGCTCTCCAAGCCCCCCTCTCCAGATCCTGTGCAATGGCAGCATCAGCTGATTAAATCCTCAGGGACCACCCCAGCAGGTTTCTGCAGCTGGGATCTAGGTGACATCCAAGCTCTGCAAAGGCAGTAGTGAAGGGGTCACTGGTGGCTTGAGAGCCCAGTTTCACCCTTCATTTGTTGGGACAAACAGAGCAAGGAGTGAAACAGGTTTTCTGCTTAATTCAGACACCCAGAGCAAATGGAGTGAGGGATGGACACCAAGCCAAAACAACATGGAGATGGTGTGAGGAAAATCACACCTGTACCGAGCCTGGCGTTATTCCCAAGGCGTTCATCCGAGCAGTGGGCTCTTCTGAGCCACTTTTGCAAAAGTTCTTCTTCTTCTTCTTCTTCTTCTTCTTCTGCCAAATGGAAGAAGCTTAAAAAGGAGAAAAATAATCCCAACCCTGAGAGGACAGGAAAGGATTCCCACTTACGGGATCATAATCAATGTAAAGCTGTTCAGTAGTGTCATGGAAGCAATGTCGTCACACGGGGTTCATGTGGCTGCCAGGTCTCTGAGCTAGGCCAATGCATCTCCATGAATAAACAGATATGGAAATTCCCTGGGTGCTCATGGACCCTGCTCAGCACGGGCAAGGACCTCAGAGGCTCACACTGGCGTCAGACTGGCAGATGGCCCAGAGGTTTGGGCAGGACCCAGGACTGAAGGAAGGAGAGCCTCAAGATGCAAATTTCAACATGCTGGCCCCGAAATGAGCAGGGAGGAGTTTTTCACCCATTATGGCAGTGGGAGAAGGCTGCAAATTTCAATTTCAGATCTTGCTGCGGGAGGAAGAAAAGGCAGAGGGGAGGTTTTGAATCCTCCTGTACAAAGAGTTGCTCTAAGAGTGAGTCCATGTTCCTTCCCTAATCACACCCAGTGTTCACCTGTGTCCATTTCACATCTCCATCACCAAGGAAAGGCCCAAGGCCTGACTGCACCCCTCCCATCACCAGAGAATCCAGCACACACAGGAAAGTATTGGTCATTGGGGAAGAAGCCAAGGATGGACAGCAACTCTGACTTCCACTAGGAAACAGAGAAATCCACAGGGGTTTGAAAACCAGGAGTGAACAAGCCATGGCATGTTCTCTGATAATGGTGTAGTCACAGCAGAGACCTGGACAGGCTCTGACCCTCAAAAGAGGAGGTGATAATTCACAGCTGCTTTCTATGTTGTGGAAGAAGAATCAGGATTCATGTCCAGTATCTGACATAGGAAATAGCCTAGGAGTGGTAGCATAGAGTGGAAGCTCCATGGGAAGAGTAGCTGTGAGACCCTAAACACTCAGATTGCTCATACCCATATAGTGAACCCCTATAAAAATATGAGGCTCTTGGTCCTGAACTTCTGGGACACCCCCATGTCCCTTGGGCAGAACAAATTCAGGGCTCTGACAGATCCTGCCTCCAGGAGAGCCAAGGGCAACACAAACAGAATGGGAAGAGATACTGCATTGGGATAAAAGAATATGGTAAACCTCTTAGGGAAGGGAATGAAATGATTTTTTCTCAAATAACCAACATAAGGATTTGAAAATGAACATCTCTTAGTATTAATTTAATTAAAGCAGCATGCTGCCATTACTTATAAAGCTAGAAGAATCAGTCTGTTTAATGGGTTCTCAGCTAATCAAAAATTAATTAAGCGTTTAGTGGGGATTCCAAATCCCTGAATTGGATTTAAAGAAGCCTGTTTCCATGTCTTTTTCAAGTGTTGCTTGTTTTACTATAACAGGAGACGTGTTTGATTGTGCAGACCTCCCATTATCCCTGGCTTGCAGGTGATCAGCCTTGAAATTCATTCTTGTTAGTTGATAGCTGCTCCGTTCCCCAAATGACTGTGACAGAGCATCACTAAGTCTCTGCCAGCCCTAAAAGAGGGCTCAGAGCTTTCCTTTGAGCATTGTGCCATGCATCTCCTCACTAGTTCACAGGTGATAAAGAATGAAGAGCAGAGCAGGGCTGAGAATGGGGAGATGTCCCCCTTATTTCTGAGATTTCTTGGTTATGTGGTGGGGAGTGGCAGTGCATTGAATGGGCTCCCTCCCTCCACAGCTCTGCTTGCAGATGTCCTGCTGCCTTTACCCTCAGTAAATATTGCCTATTGCACCCTTCTCTCCTCTCTCAACCCCTTCCTCAGTGCTCTACAAGGCAACATCCAGCACTGAGTGATGGAGGCCACTCACCTGCAGGCAGCAGCTACCATGGCCCAGTTCTGAGCTGAATGAAAACAGCTCCCAGCAGCAAGGCGTTTCAGGGACACCCTTGTTTCAGGGATTCCCTTGTTTCAGGAATTCCCTTTACCCACAGCCATTCCTCCTGCCCCTTTCTTCACCACCGTGCTGTGCGTTCTGTCTCCATGCAGAAAACAACCCCAGGGAGCAGCTACAGCTGGAAAACACCCTGCCCATTGACAGGAAAAAATAAAAACAAAACATATTTTAACTGCTAACAGCTCTCCAATGCCTTTGGCAGTGAGAACAGCGAGGTGGGCAGGCAGGCCCTGGGAGGGAAGGCAGGTACAGGGAGATGTGGTGCTGCTGGAGTGCCTGCAACCACTGCTCATCAAACTGCTCCCTGCAATGGCCCGAGCCTGCAGCTGGAGACAGCTCGATTTGCCTTTCATCTCTGGAGATCCCTTTTTTTAGCTATTCAGCATGCTGACAATGTAAATAATACCAATAATATTTCTAAAAAGCAAAAAAAAAAAAAGCATCAAGTGTCAGGCAGGATGCAAAATTTTTCTGCCTCTTTTTTTGGATTGGGGGGTAAGGGGTGGAAACTTAGTAATGCTCTACCTGAACCCCTTAAAGCACAACATCTTTGAAGTAGCAAACTGGCAAATACACTCAATCAATTATAAATGAAATAATCTTCTTAAAATATTAGAGATTTGGGTGCTAAGCAATACTGGAAGATTACGGAGAGAAAATCAGTTTTAGAGCTTCCTAAAGTGACAGAAAGAGAATAATCGGAAGAAATGGTGAGAAGTTTAAAACGATTATGTAGATTTGTGTCAGTGAAAATGTCCCAGCAATCCTTAGCCGATCTCTCGTACGCTGGAAATAGATTACGTTCAATCCTTTCTTAAAGGGGTAGGTCTCTTTCAAGTGTGGGGGTGGTTTAATTTCTATTTTTTTTTTTTTACTTTTCTAAGCACCTTTGTGTCATTTTTAACCTTCAAATGAGGCTGGACCCAAGGGCACATCTGTGTTTCTTAGCAGTACTGGAGGTGTATGCACCAGAGCAGGAGCTGGGGTGCACTGGTGGGTGTGGGGGGCCCTGTCCTCACCTTCCAGCTTTACACCCCACAAGCCTCAGATATCCACAAGAGCACTCAGTCCTCACTCTGCTTGAACCAGGCAGATACAGAGAGTTTTCATCAAAGCCAATTGGTTTTTCCATTGGAAAACCATCCTTTCTGGGAAAAAATGTGTCTTGGAAAGGCTGGGGTACCCAAGTTTTTGAGCAAAATTCACTCCCAACCTTCTTGTGGCACAAGCAGCTCCAAAAGGAGAGAGAGGCAACCTAGGAAGGGAACAGGAGCACACAAGGGGCAGTTTGACCCTGGTTTTGGTACAAACAGGTTATGGAGAGTCTTTGTTGCTGTTACGATTATTGACTGGCTCTGATCCTTGACTGGCTCTGCATTTCACATTTCCAGCCCCAGTGCAAACTGTTGGGGTGAGTCAGAGCCTACCCTTCACACAGACATACACATTTTACACAACCTCCAGAAACATCCCCAGCAGAAAGGACTACACGACTGGAAAAGAGCTCTTCCACACAATCACCCCCTTTGGTTTCATGAGATTGCCTGAGTTTGAGACACAAACCACAGAGACTTGGTGCCCTCAGGGGAGGTGCTGGCACATGTGTGGGGAGGAGGCTCCCAGAGCCAAGAGAGGAGACCAGGAGTCCATTAATCCCCAGGATTCCAATGCTGGTGTTTGCAGTCAGAAGCAACAGAATAATTCAGAGGGAGAAACTAAAATAGGAGGAAAAGGCACGTCAACGTCAGGGCTGCTTTTAAAGATGGTGCAATTAAACCCAGGGGTTGGTGAGAGCTGTTGTTAATTGATAGCAAAGGAGAGGAAGCTGTCTCCAGGGAGAAGCAGATAATGTAGGTAATCTTCAGAGAGGATTTGCCTAAATAGGTTTGGGGATGGAAATTCCTGGAGTCAAGTCGAGGTGGAAGAGGAAGATGAAATCTGGTTTGTCAACAGCTGACAAGGAGATGTGGACCCACCAAAAATCAGCCAGGCTCTCTAAGATAACACTGCTCCCTTCACTTGGGAACCACAAATCAGTTCATCTTCTGAGTCACAGGTGTTTTCAGTAGAGAAAAAAAGCTTTTTTAATTTTTAAACCAGATAATTTCAATAGCAAAAAACAAAAATTGTCTTTTTGACAATGTGCATTTTTTCCACTAGAAGAAGAAAAATCTTTTTTCTCTTGTTTGGGTCTCTCCCCACTATCATTTGCTTATTGGTTTCCCTACCTTTTCTGCTCTTGCTTCTTCTTTTCCTGAGGGCCAAAGAGAAAAAAGAAAACAAAGGTAGGCAGAAAAGGACTTGCAGATGAAAACCTTTCTTAGAGATTCTTGCAAAATGCCAAAATAAAAAACTTCCCTCAAAATGCTTCAAAAAAAAAATTGAGTGCAAAAGATGGGATTTCTTAAAGGTCCTATTTTTCAGCATCTCTGAGTACTGGAAGTGTTTTTCTTTGGGTTTGGAGGAATTTAAGGCTTATTCCAAGTTATGACCACTCTCTGTGCTGCTCACCCCCTGTACACCCACGCCTGCTTTGGCCTCATCCTCCACAGCAGCTTCCCAGAACACCTTCACCTAATCCCAGCCCTCCCTGGGGATTCAGGCAGTCGGAACTAGCAGCCCTTACCTGTGGCTGCTGGAGAGGGTAGGCAGAATTAGCTAATGTTTGTAAAGCTCTTAGCAGATGACAGTGCTGTTGTGTGATGCTACACCCACATTATAGCTGGATGCAGCTTGATAGTCAGGCATGGAATCAATTTTTGAATAATGGATATTAAAAACGTCAACTGTGACACCCAGCCATAATGCCTGCACATTGTTTCACACACTTAATATACAGTGGAGGCACTGTAATTACTCCCTGCTAATCCCCACACTTCCTAATCTGCCCGTCCTTATGAAACCTGGCTGCCTCTTCCCACCTCTGTGCGAAGATTTCCGAGCACAAGCTGCACCTAGCTGTCACTGTGCTGAGACACCTCTCTCTCTCTTTTTTTCCCAAAAAAAATTGTGAGTTGCCAAGCAAAGATTTGCTAATTGCACTTATCCAGATCCCTCGACCTGCTCTCACAGGCTGCATTCATTACCAGCAGTCACTCAGCACCAGTGGCATGGAGCAAGTTGTTTACCCAGGAAATGCTGTCAGGAATTATGTACAAGGGAAATATGTTTATTTGCAGCATAAACTGGGGGAAATGTGGGCACAGAGGGCTTGGCTTCACTTAGAGTGAACCATCTGAAAACTGAACACGAGGTCTAAACAAATCTAGGCAAGTTGTCTTTGTTTAGAGTTCCTTGGGCTTTGAGCCAGCTTGTGTTGCCAGTCTCTTCTGTCAGGTTAGGGAGATTCACCCTGCTCCTGCCAGACCCATCTATCAATACGAGGGGCAGGTGTGGCTGGGACAAGGACACTGAGTAGCTGGAAAGTGATCAGCAATATCTGCAGACTAGGAAAGAGGAACCTTTTCACAAACAGAAATGCCTTGAACCAATCTTTCCAGTTGGAGCAGAAGGGCCTGAAACAATCAAACCAAGCTTCACGTACAGCTTGATAGGATAACAGTAATTTAGATGGGTATGGACTTGTCCACCTCCAGTTCAGCCTCCTGCTGCAAACAAGGACCACTCTGAGGTGACATCCAACTTTAACATTAGATCAGATTGCTCAGAGCCTTGTCTAGGTGAGTTTTGAGTGTCTCCAAGGATGGAGAACCCTCAGCCACCCTGGACCCTTTTACAGAGTTAACAGCAGACTGCACGACATGGATGACAGGGGTGGTGGTGAGCAGGAATGGGGTGGGAAGGGGAGAAAGCTCAAAATATCCATGTTCATCTGCTTCTGTCCAGCTCACCTGACACACTCCACATGCACACTCTGCTGCAGGAAAGCAGTTGTGCACATACCATCCCTCTGGAAAAGTCCCAGTCTGTCCTCCCAGTCTGTCTCAGTGCCTGCAGGCAGCAGCACAGGCTGCAGAGGGACTGCTACTAGGGAATAGAGCTTTAATTATTAGATCCAGGCCCAGTTTTCTCACAGAGGAAGGAAATTCCCTGCACTTGAGCTGAGCAGGAAAAGCCTCTTTTCTGCTCCTATTGCACATTTCAACTCCCCCTCCACCCATGAGTTTTGTGCTGTGCCAGAACCCCTGTATGGGAAAATCCTGGCTCATGGCTGGAACTGGAGCATCTCAACACCCCTGAAAATGAATCAAAAGAGGAAGAACTTTGCTGGGCTGATGACTGGATTTTACCCCTCAAGCTCCATCTCTGACAACTCCCCACTCCATGAAACCTTCAGGGCTTACATGAGGTCAGATAAGCCACCATAGATCAGGCACTGCTGATGACCTGACGGCTCAGAAATAAAAGAAAGGCTCCTTGAGGTAATTTGCTCACAGTCACCTTAGACATAAAACCCACTTTGCTTTAGAAAATCAACCTGTGTGTGTCATGCACAGCACTACAGAGGTGCCACCTGCATCTCAAAGCAGGTCTTTACTTACACATAATAGAGGTAAACTGAGGCATGCAGCAGCAGAGAGGGTAACGTAAATTGGACCTGTCTCCTTTTCTTTCTAGTAGAATTGCTTGGATTTTTGTGCTGTATCATTTGGAGGTAACTCAAATATAGACCTGGGCCCTAGAATGCTGCATGTTGGCACACAGAAGAAAGCCAATCCCTGCCCAAGTGTCTCTCATTCCCCATCCATACTGATGGAGCAGGGGTTAGAGAATGGAAAACCTTCCTTACAAGAAAGGAAGAAGTTTACAAGAAAGTCACAGTTTAAAAATAAAACCCTGCACTTACAGGGCTGCACAAAATGTGCTCCTTATTCAGGTGCTCTTCTCTCCATGTTTAGCCCCTGCCTCTTTAGAGTCGCTTACGGGTTTAGCCCAGAGCTGCAGCACACTACCACCACCAGGTCCTGGTGCACAGCATCTGAGGATCCAGTTTGGTTTATTTTAAACCTAGAGAGTGCTGGGGAAGCAAACAACCAGCAGCAGCAGCACCGTGAGTCCCCGCACAGACCCCGGGGGCCGGGGCCAGCCCTCGGCGCAGAGCCCTGCACGCAGCCTGAGACAGGCAGCACGCCAGCCTGAGACGGCTCTGAGCCCAGAACTCGATTATTGCTTAACTTTGCTGCCAAGCCTCCAGCTCCCTCTGTGCTAAATCATTCCCCATCGATCCGTTCCCATTATAAAGCTCCTGTCTCCCCCACGAGCATGTGACTCCATATGACTCGACTTCCAGCACAATTGAGCTCAGACCCTAAAAATCAATACTGCAGCAACCCAAGGATCAGAGGCCAATGAGGTCTTTAACAAACGTGTCTGGTGCTCTTGACTTGAGTAGGCTTCAGCCTACTTTGAGGTCCTTTCTGATCCATCATGGGTTTGTTCAAGTTGTCATAAAGCAAATTTGCAGTCATTGATCCAGGCAGAATGAAGTTGTGAATATCAGATGGGAGATGGAGGGGGGAGAATAACCCTAGAGAAAGAGTTTTAATAGCTTATAGGCAACACATGTCTGAGCCAGAGAAAAGCAAATGCAAACTAAATAAGCTTTTTGTATTTGTTTGGTTTTTGGGTTTGGTTTTTTTTTTTCAGCCTTTCTTCCCTCTGGAGAGGGAAGCTGCCCTGGCTTTTAAGAAAAACAAAAGGAAACAATAAATATTATTAACTATAATACAGGGCAGGGCTTTTTCTAATGGATGAGGGCTATGGCTACATATACTTGGGATATTAACTGTAGAGCATGTTATATAATGATAACTTATAAATATATAGACAATTACAGGCCAGATTCTTCTTTTCCATGAAACCCTGTGGCTCCTCTGAGCCAATTCAGCTCCTGCCAGCAGACAGGACCCAGGGAAACTCATTTCAAAGCAAAATAACTGAAGAGGGAGGAAAGTGGCTTTCCATAAAGTGCGATTCTGATGACAAATGACCCAACCACCTGCAAAATGTATTAACGAGACTTCTCTATGCAACAAATTGCACAAAAGCCAATTGAATTTAATATAAGGGTCATTAATCTCTATGGCTTTTTGTTACTTTTAATTCAGCTCCAAATCTTTTCAAAACTCATTAAATTAAACATAATCAAAATTCACATTTCTGTACCTTCTCCTTTATTTCCAAATCAGAACCCTACATCCCAACACTCCCAGCTTGGCTCAGCTCTGCTTTCAGAGCTCTGCCATCCTCTGCAAGGATAAAACTATTTCAAGTTTTGAAGATCACTGAGAAATGGGGATCCAGGTTGGAATACTTGGGCAGGAAATGTCCACTTCACTTCCACATTACCTAAAACACTGGTGTGTTCAGAGCAAATGTGAGAGGTTGGCTGAGCTTTTAATGGCAGCTCTGGAAAAGCAGAAGTGGCTGGCAAATGAGGAACCTTCCTAAGCTCTTCTTCCACAGGCCCTGGGAAGAGGAGCAGTCCCTGCCATCTCCCCAGAGTCTTCCCCTGGCACTCTCAGGCAGGCCCCAGTTACAATCCCACTGAGCTGTAAGGGATTTTTCCCTGCTGTGCCAGGCTGCTGGATTCCTGGCACCCAGCACTCCCACAACGATGATGCAGCAGCAGAGCTTCAACAGGCAATGCCCTGGGTCACCTTCCTCTCACTGTCAGCAGCTCTCTCTCCCCTCCCTCTCCATTCCTCTGAACAGCTCAGGGGTTGGGCAGACTCCTCCAGACAGGGCAGAGGCAGGGCCAGGTGAGCAGCTGCCATCCATCCATCCATCCATCCATCCATCCATCCATCCACCCATCCATCCCTCCATCCATCCACCCACCCATTCATCCCTCCACCCATCCACCCACCCATCCATCCATCCATCCATCCATCCATCCATCCATCCATCCATCCATCCATCCATCCCTCCATCCATCCATGCCTCCATCCATCCATCCACCCACCCATCCAACCAACCATCCATCCATCTATCCATCCATCCATCTCTCCACCCATCCAACCAACCATCCATCCATCTATCCATCTATCCATCCATCCATCTCTCCATCCATCCATCCATCCATCCATCCATCCATCCATCCATCCATCCACCCACTCACCCACCCACCCATCCTTCTGGTGGGAGCCAGTGAGTACTGAGGAAAGACAGCTGGGTCCTATGAAGTGGAGGGGGTGTTGGGAAGGGACTCTACCCAGCATGTCAGAGACTAGGGGCTGCCCAAAAAATTCAACAACGGGCTCACCCTGGGTTGCACCATCAATAATTCTATTCCCCAGGCCTGTATCTACAGCAGCATGGGGATATTGTCTCTGTGCAAACCAGTTGTGTTCATCGACCTCCCGGCTCCCTGCTCCTTTCCAGGTGAGATTTGAACCCATTTGGTACCAGAGTGTCATGAGGTTGTTCCATCTTCTTGCCTGATCTCTGCGTCGCAGCCCCTGACTGCTCACAGCTTTCTCTGTCACTCAAGATTTATCCCTTAAGTCCCAATGAAACTACCCTTGCGTTTAGTCATCACTGGTTAGGCCCAGAAATCCCAGTCCAAGAAAGATTTTCAACTTTTCTCCCGTCACTCACAGTGGCCGAGGTGACAGAAGTGTCCCTTTTACAGGAAAACTGATGATTTCATTTTCCCTGCCAGTCCAAACTGTAATGAAAACAAAAAGTGCTGCAATTTCTCATGCTGCTCTTCCCTGCTGAGTGAAAGTGACACAAGGTGGATGAAATTAAGTTTCCTTTTCAATTTTGTTTACATTTTCCACCAAAGAGTTTTGTGTGTTTGTTTATTTTTAACCAACACCTGTCCTGTCACAGTCTGTCCTGTCACTCCTGTGTTAATAAGACAGAAACAGTTTCCCATTCTGGCCTCCTCTAAAACCTTTTGCGCTTCTCATATCAACATTATCTGTCGAAAACAGGCTCAGAGAGAAATTTCCAGCTGGGTGCATTTGCATCTTTGCACACTTGGCCATTTCCAGGCAAGTCAATAGGGCAATGCAGCAATTTCAGCATTTGTGTGGAGTCGCTGTACCTACACCGTCTCCATCTCTGGTTTATATTGCAGTGATGGAGGAGCAAACAAGACTTCCATTCCTGATGAACAGAGAGAATCAAGGATTGCTTTCACTGCCTTTGTTCCATTTGGCTGACAACATCCCTCCCTTGAATTCATTCCCTTTCAGAGACATCTTTCTTCAATTGAAATTACTCCTTAATTCCTCCTTTTTCGATCACACCTGACTACTTGCTTTTCTTCATATCCATCAGCCCTTGTGCTCACCATAAATAGTCTGCGTGAATGTTTGCTCATATTACTGCTGCTTCCAAGTGATGCAGCCTCCACCTTGCACTCTTTGCTCCATCTCCATCTATTGCTTTACCCGCTGCCTGTCTGAGAGTGGCTGCACACACTCCTGCAAAGCGTTATCTCATTATTTCAATTCTATCTGCTAAAGCGTTTGGAGAGACAGTGTATTAAAGACACTATATAAAAATAAATTGAATTGAGAGGAAATCTATATACCTAAAGTTGTAAAAAGGAATAGTCTCCAGTGATGACTCTATTTCCAGCAACGGCATTGTAACAAGCCAGAGCCCATCTCCCAGCTGAATTTTAAATAGGTCTGCTCAAATTGAGCAGAGCTGCCAGGCTCGCAAGGCTGGGGCTGTGTCCTGGGGAGCAGGGGCTCGGGGAGGCCTGGGAGAGGGGTGCACGGAGCAGGGGGTTGGTGCTGCAGCACAACCTGCCCCCTCCCTGGGCTCCCCCAGACCAACAACCCACCAGCACAACTTGCCCAGCTCAGCTGGGAGCTGCAAAGGGGAACAGACTGCCTTTCCCTCAGCTGCTCCCTCGGACATCGTTCCCCCCATTCAGCATTCCCCCCATCACCAAGGCAGCAAACCCTGGCAGCTGGCCCTGTGCTGGTATAGTGAGCTGACACTGCCCAGATGTCAGACACCCACCCAAGCCTCTTCCTCACGCCCCTCCACAGCTGGACAGGAGAGAGAAAATATAACAGAGGGTCCGTGAGTTGAGATAAGGACCAGGAGAGATCATTCAGCAAACATCCTCATGGGCAAAACAGGCTTGAATTAGAGATATCAACTGAATTTACTGCTAACAAAATCAGATCATCAGAAGTGAAAGAAAACCCTGAAAACACCTTCTCCTCCCCCGGTCCCTCTCTCCCAGCTCCACCTCCTACCCCAGCGGCACAGGGGGACACTGAGTGGGGGTTATGGTCACTTCATCACCTGTGGTTTCACCTGCTGCTCAGGGAGAGGAGTCTTTCCCTTGCTGCACCATCAGCTCCCTCCAACAGGAGACACTTCTCCATGAACTCTTCCAACATGCGACCATCTCACAAGCCACAGTTCTCCATAAACTTCTCCAACATGAGTCCATCCCCCTCAAACTGCTGCAGCATTGGCCATTCTTCCATCAAGGACAGGCTGCTCCAAGGTGGGCTTCTCTCTCCACGGGTCTCCCACAGGCTCACAGCCTCTTCCCAGGCATCCACCTGCTCCTGTGTGGGTCTCCTCCACAGGCTGCAGGGGCACAGCTGCTTCACCCTGGTCTTCACTATGGGCTGCAGAGGAATCCCAGCTCTGGTGCCTGGAGCACCTCCTCCCCCTCTTTCTCCACTGACCTTGGTCTCTGCAGAGTTGTTCATCTCACACATTTTCACTCCGCTCTTCTCTGGCCGCAGTCACAACTGCACAATAACTTTTTTTCTTTCTTCTCAAATCTGTTATCACAGAGGCGTTGCCACCACTCCTAATTGGCCCAGCCTTGGCCAGCAGCACGTCCATCTTCTGGAGCCACCAGGGATTGGCTCTGCTGGACATGGAGGGAGCTTCTGGCAGCTTATGACAGAAGCCAGCCCTGTAGCCCCCCTGCTACCCAAGCTTGGCACAGCCAGTACAGCTGGTCAGGGAAACACAGCCCAGTCTTCCTCTCTTTGCAGTCTGCCTCAGCAAAGGAGTCAGGCACAGTTTGTACCCATGGAAAAGCAAGACAGTGGTGAGGTTTGGATCCCACTAAAACCAAACCCAAAATGGGGTTCTTGCTTGGCTCAGTGACTGTAAGTCATGAACCTGCATGGGACAAGGGGTCCAACAGGGACCAGGTGCAGGTTTCTGGGCCACACTGGCAACCCAGAGCCAAAAGAGGCTGATTCATGTCTAAAAATAAATATTCCTAGCTGGAAGAAATATTCCCCCAGCCTTGCACAGTGACCATCAGCACCCACACGAGGCTGTTGCAAAGGAGGAGGGACCTATAGCAATCACAGGGTGCTTTCTGCACCTCATGCTCCCTGCAGCCCTGAGGAGCAATAACTTGACACAGTGTCCCCAGCATAATTTTTTCTCTCTGTTTTCCCAGGACATGAACCATGGTGCCAAAAATATGTTTGCCATTCGTCAACTCTTTCAGGCAGCAACCTGCATCCCAGTATTTAATGAGTGGATTTAGTGGCTTTGCTCAGGTGCTGAAATTCAGACCATTCAATTGCTCAAGACTCCTGTATTTTAATAGAAATTAAATCTTCCAAAGGGCAGCAAGGAAACCAGTGGAGTAGGCTATAAGGTGGCAAAACATCTTCCCCAAAAAAGCAACCTTTGCAAGTCTTGATCACAGCTATAGAAACAACCTAAATAACCTAAAACCTAAAAAATACAAACAAAACCCAAAAAAAAGAGCAATAAACCTCCCAAATGTCTGGAGGAACTTCTCCTCCATTTCTGCCTCTCTTTCCAGCTCATTATTTCTTTATAAGGCTCATTACTAGCAGGTCTGAGGCTCAGGCACTGACCCACAAAGGCCTGGAGGGAGGAAAGCTTTCCAAGGCTGTCAGACCCAGCTGGACTGATTGAAGAGAAATACAGAGAGGCAAGTGAGATGGCAACCAGAGGGCTGGGTTTCCTGGGGACCTGAGCTGGAAGTGGCAGGATCAGGCTTCACTAGCACCTTTCTGCTCTGCACAGCTCCAGCATTTCAGCTCCACTGGGAATAATGATTTTCCAGCATACCAGACCTTGAATCCAAAAGAGGTTTACTGAAATCCCAGGGGAAAAACTTTAAATGAACAATGTCCAACAAACAATTTTGTCTTTTCTATGACCATTCACCGGTTCAGGAGAGGGTTCTGCCCCAGCTGAAGCCTCCTTTTATCAGGACTGCTGTGCTCTGCTCCCTTCCCATACTACAGTTCTGTGTATTCCTGTCGCCTTCCTTGTGCCTCCTTGAGAAGTTGTGTCAGTTTAAGGAATTGGTCTGGCTGAAAATGAAAAGAGCTGGAGGGGGTGAGAAGGCAGGAAGAGAGAGAGAGAAAAACTGAGCATTTTGCCCAAGCAAAACACACTTCTGAGAAATACCACCACGTTAAACCATCTTGTTTGTTGTCTGGGTTCCTCCTGAGCAGGCAAACCCAGGGATGGAGCTCAAGCCCTTGCTTTGATACAGTACTGACACAGAGGCTGAATGGCTCTGCAGGTGCTCTGCAGGACCACTTCTCTACCCTGACTTGGGATGCTGGGATTTTTAGTCCTTTTGGGGAGACTTGAAACCTTCCAGAGAGCCTGTGATGGTGGCCTGTTTGCATTCATATTCCTGTGAGAGCTGGAAAGGTTATTTTCCTTGTTTTTACTGTATAGCCCAAGATTTTCTGCTGGACCCTCTACTTCTTTCCCCAGTTTCTCTCTAGGCCCATTCCCCTTTTTCCTTGGCTGAATTTTCTCTTTCCAGTATATCCCTATCAGCTCATTTCAACCTGTGGTGTTGATTCTCCCTGCACAGGAGGCTGTTATCTGCTTTTTTTGCATTCAGTAGCACACCACAGCCCTTCTTGCATCTGAATTTTGGTTTTGCTAGCAAGTGAGGGGCAGCACTTAACTGAGTTTACAGCTGAATAAGCCTTTCTGCTGCAAACTCTTGGGACATTATCTTCTAGTGGTGTGCTAAATGCCTCAGAGGAGGGCCTACAACAGGTCGGTGGAAAAACACTGTAATAAATAACATGCCTGATGGTCATAGCAGGCAAGTGAGGACACCTGACATAATCAGGGGATAATAAAGATTCTCACCAGGCTTTCAGGAGCGTGGGGCTCAGAGAGAGACACAGAACAACAAGCCAGTGCCACTGCCAGGCTCATTCCTTGCTGCCAGGAGTGAAACAACTTCATTCCAGCCACTGAGAAGTGTTTTCCAGGAGTCTCAGATATATTCATTGGGGAGAAAATTACCTGTCAAAAGAATGATAAAGCCACGGTGTGCTTTGCTACTGGAATCCATTTGTTCTCACTGGTGATGGGGAAGAGCTCAGGCTGCATCATGTTCCTCTACTCAGTCTTTTGCTGCTGAATGGATGGATGCAGGGGAAAGTATTAAAGAGTAGTGTCCACATTTATAGCATGGTGAGATGCACTATTGAACAGTACAAATATCCTTTCTACTGCTATACCTAAGGTTAAACCCATGCATGTGTTTGCAAGCCTGAACCTGCAGGTAGTATGTACTTTGTGAGGACTGACGTGGGTCTCGGTGTGGCTGTGACAGGGAAAATGTGTCACATACACAAACCAAAACATGAGCAGGCATCACTTGTGGTAGAAAAAATCAGGGCAAATCACACCCATTTACACCATGGGGCAGCTCTGTAGATGTCCCTATCCAAGTGCCCATGGGCAGCTGGGTTGGTTTCACAGGGTGGGTCTCCTACTCACAGAAGCTAAGGTGGAAGGCATTTCAAGAGGTTTCTGTGTTTCTGAGCAGGGGTCTAATGCTTCTTATAGCTAAGTGGGGGTGTTTAGAAAGAGAACAGGATCAGAACACTTGTCATCAGTGCCAAACAACATGAAATATCCACAAACTGTGGCTTGGGAGGTTCATGTTGGAGAGCAGGAAACAATTACATACCATGGAGGTGGGGCAGCACTCAGGACACCAGAGATGGGGGGTCCCCATCCTTGGAGGTGCTCAAGCCTTGCCATAACCAGAACCAACCTGATTCTACAGGGGAAAATAATGTAAAAATAAAAGCCAAGGCAAAACTCTTTAGAGCAGACAGCAGGAGAGAAAGGAAAATGCTATTGTCATTCTTCCACATGAGAAGAGTGACAGAGGCAGACCTCCATGCCCACCCTTCTGGGTGCTGCCTAGATTTGCCAGCAAGGTCACAGTAATAAGCAATCAGCTGATTGAAATATCGTATTTCAGACACCCCGGGGAATAAGAGGACTTTCTATCAGGATTCTCCACAAGAGAGCACTCACCATGATAAATGAAGTGGAGAAGAAGACAAATGAATATAACCTACTGTTGTGCACGGATTCATCAGCACAGAAAAAGCTTCTGACAGAGACAGAGGGAAGCAAAAAACACTGCATGGGAAGATTTGGGAGGAGCAGGGACACAGGAAGGTTGCAATGAGCTCCTAAGCACCACCTGGGTGGAAAGGAAAGGTGACCGTGAGGTTATGGGGGCAAAGGAGGATCCTGCTGATCTGTGGTGGCTCAAAAGTGGTGCTGGGCAGAGGGAACTGCACCTCTTGCACAACAGCTCCTGGTTTTCTAACCTTAACTCCCTGATGTGTGCATACAGATCAGACCAGCCAAGTCAGGGCAGTCCTTGAGCAGGTATAAATACATGAAAAACCCCTTTAAATTTCCTGCATGATCCTGCTGTTCTCCAAGGCAGCCTCTGGGATGACAGGACTTCCACCCATGGACATACCCTTCCTGCTCCCCATGAACCACAGACAAAATCACAGTCT
The DNA here is from genome assembly GCA_013397155.1 of Irena cyanogastra. NCBI lineage: Eukaryota > Metazoa > Chordata > Aves > Passeriformes > Irenidae > Irena > Irena cyanogastra. The sequence continues at coordinate 590,138 of VWZV01005338.1, read as the reverse complement.
GTGGTTCCTTCACATGGCACAAAGCACTTTTTAATCCAGAAGACAAAGACACAATGACATCCACTGCTGGGAGCTGAAACCAACAAGGTTCAAACCAACCAGAGCTTGCAAACCAAGGCAGTCAAGGTAATTAGCCATTGGAATGGATTGCTAGGAGTTGGAAGGAACCCTCCATCACACCTCCTTCATTACTGACAGTCAGGAAACTGGCAGCAGAGGCTTTCTAAAATATAACTAAGCATGTTTCTAAAACATAACTAAGCATGGCAAAAATGCTGTGAGAAATTCAGGGAGGATGGGGAAACATTTTTATGGGTGACTCGAGAAAATTGCAGCAGGCCTTGCTGGCTCTTTAAATGTAATGCTGGTGACTCCCTTTATGCCACTCTGCAGTGTCCAGTCACCAAATGGAGCTAGCAAGGAGTTGGGTTCAACAGAACAGTATGAGAAGCCATTGAAGTTGCCTCTGCTTCCAGGATTAAACTTTTGTCAGATGTCTTGTTTTCCAAAGAAATTTAAATTCATATCATTGCAGATCTTAGGGTGATTTCCACCCCACCCCCCCATCCTTATGATGCAAAAATAGCCTGCAATGAGACTTTGTTTAAAGCCATGGAATTAATTTTCTATAATAATTATTAACAGTTGGAGTTTTTCTTTCTCCAAGCTCAAGGGAGAATCATGGACAGATTTATTAATGACGTCCCCTATGTGATTGATGGGCTGTCGAACAGGGAAACTTCACACCTGAAAAAACTTGAAACAAGAACACTTACACCAAAAATAACAACATCTGTGCCTGGTAGCTCTGGAAGTCTCTCTGTAGGGACTTGTGGCTGAGCCTTCTGCCATGGCTTAACCCCAGCTGGCAACTCAGCCCCATGCCACCACTCGCCCGCTCCCCGGGTGGGATGGGAGAGAGAACTGGGAAGTAAAAGTGAGGAAACTCATGGTTGTGGAAGGGTAAAAGTGAGAAAACTTGTGGGCTGAGATAAAGACAGTTTAATAGGTGACGTGAAAGCCACATGTGAGAGCAAAGCAAAGCCAACCAAGGAATTCATTCACCACTTCCCATGGATAGCCATCTCCAGGAATGCAGGGTTCCATCACACATCACACTTCAGAAAAGGCAAAGACAACACCACCTCTCCAAAATTCATCCCCTTCTTCCTCCTTCCCCCATCTTTATATGCTGAGTATGATGTCGTAGGGTCTGAAATGTCCCTCTGGTCAGTTGGGGTCAGGTGTCTCAGCTTATGGCATCACAGATATGGCGATGGATGACGGGAAAGAAGGGAGATCATCTCTCCAAAAGGGTGAGCAAGCAAAGAATAAATTCCCTCTCTCCTCCCAAAAGTGTTTCCTGCCACACAAGTTTCTATCAGAACAAGCAGGACTCACACATATAATTTCCACACATGCAGACAGTGATGTATGGGCAAATCTGAGGTCTTGAGAACATCCCTTTCCCCATCTTTGATAACAGGTAACACCTGATATCAGCCACCCAGAGACTTCCCAGTAGAACAGATGACACACCTCTGCTCAAGAAACCACCAGCAGCTCTGAGATTAGGCTGGGCAAGTAAAAGTATGAAAGCTCTTGTCTTAGTTTCCTGGCTCAAGCCTTTCCCATTGATCACAACTTCTGCTCCATGGCAAAAATAATCTGTTTTAATAATCTTAATAATCTTTCTCTAGTATCCTTTGTCCATATGGCTGCTAATCTGGCTGCTTAGGAAAGAATTATAAAAAAATCCTCAAATAGGGATCTGACGGCTTAGCTCAGAGAATCAAAGAAATTAGAGGAGCCCTAGCTGGCCACTTAGTCTTCCTTATGCTCCAGGCTTCCTTCCCACAGGATTCTGCCAGCTGGAGTGACAGTATTGGATCAGACTCATGGGTGGAAATCACATCCTCTTCCAAGCTTTTCCCCATCTTCCCATCACTGCAGCCGCTTCTGTTGTTGCTCATTTCTGCTCCCACTTACCAAGACCACGTGTTCTTCAGGACAGAGACTGTCCCTTACAGTGACTTTACACAAATTCCAGCATGCAGGGATCATAATCAGGGGCAGATCCTTCCCATGCTGTGCCAACAGTGAAAAATCCTTCTGCATGAGGATTTTTGTCCTCTTCCAGGGTTTGCCAAGGTCTTGAACAGGATCCCACAAATGTTTCTTCCAAATTTATCTTTAGTATAGGATATGGGTAAGGCGGGAGCTGGTCCAGTGCACGGCCAGTGGCTTCACTGGTGTGACCATGCTCTGATGGGAGGATCTGGCTCAGGCTCTTGGTGTTGCTGAAAGGAGGAAGCTCTTATCTCTCCTACTTTGACTTGTGAAGATTCATCCTGACCAAACCAGAGCCACCCTGGCAATACTGACACACACAGAGCAATGCCAGCGTCCAAAGAGGACCTTGGGCAGAAAGCAGGGCCTGCTGGTGGTCTGCAATGGGCTTTTAATTTATTTAACCATTGGTAAACAGATGTAATCAACACAGCCTTCCCCATCTCCTTCGGCACCACATCAGAGCCACAGCCAGGCTCCGCTGGGGACCGGCCGTCACGTTGGGATGCGGCTGCAAAGCCTTGAGGTTATGAGACCACTGCTGTGAGTTTTGCCCAAATCTTTACATGCCCAGTTGGTCTCAGCAAGACACCATTAACTTACAGAGGAAGAAGAAAGGAGCCCCATCTGGAGCTTAGAAAGCACAAATCTGCCATTCTCTCCTCACAGGCTGGGGCCGTCTGAACAGAAGGTAAAGGTTGCATGGAGATGCTTGCATAGGGAACAATGCATGGGAAACACAGAGACAATACACTTTGCTCCTTCCACCCCCCAACCACTTCTCTTGGGGAGCAGGTACCTAAAACCAAGAGCAAGGAAAACTTCAAGTTAGGAGCATCAATTCTGCCGTCAACAGTTCTTCACTTGCTCTTCTCTGAGCCAGTAAATATTTTGCAGTGTTGTACCAGCGCAGTGTTATTGAGTCCTCTGGTTGAAGAAAATACAAATCTGCCCACGCTGATTTTATATTGCAGCAGCCAAAGCCATAAAACAGACCCTGGCCACAGCCACTGCAGGTAGTGAATTACATCAGCTTGCTCTTAGGGGAGCTGCAGGCTCAGGACTTTAAAGGATTTTAAAGAAGTAGACTGTCAGAAACGCTGAAATCTGAGTGTTTTCTTTCCCTTACAGAAGCTGTCCAAACTGACAATAGTGTTGTTTGTCTGCTGTGCTCTGAATAAATCAGTAAATGAAGTTACTTACTTCCTCCTTTTTATTTTGGTCTATTTGTATAGGCAATCTCTGCTTTCTGTACTTATTTTTGAAGAATGCAAATTTGTCAGTCACTTCAGAAAACAAGTCGGGTGCTACAAGCCTTTTTTCTTCCTTTCAGCATTTCCAAGGGATGATTGTCTAAGATGTGTAACAGCTGCTCTGATTCCAAATGGCACAGAAAAACTCTCCGTCCAGAAGATGCCCTGATTTCCTCAGTTGCTCTAAATATGGGAGGCCCAGCCACTCCTTAGGGTTGGCTTAAGAAGTTTCTGCCCCTCCATCCCTTCCACACTGATCAGCCAATTGATCCGGGATTAAATCTGTCCTCAAAANNAAAAAAAAAAAAAAGCAAAGGAGAAGGGCATTTTTAAGCTTCATTGTTTTGGTCATTGAGATAACAGCAGTGCCCCAGCACTGACAGGGCAGGGAAAGACAGCAGAGCAGACAGGGAGGAAGGTGACTGCTTCCCAAGCTGTCATGGTGCTGGAGGACAGATTTTGTTAAACAGTGATGTAACTGATAAAATTCGGAAACAAATTATTTCCTCCAAATATTCCCCCTGTGGCTGCAACTTTAGGTAGCCAGGAGTTACCATGTTCTGGCCCACATACCCCATCCCAACCAGGAGCCAGCACCAGTGACTTGAGCAGGAGGTGCTGTAACACTGTTTGGTGGCAGACACACCATGACTACACAGAAATATCCTAACACCTGGAGATATCCTAACACCTGGAGATCAGTTTAAACCCTGAAGCAGGAGTCTTCATGTCCCTTACAAATCACTGACTGTCATTGAGGCTAACCACAAAAATGTCCAGATATCAGCACCAGAGACACATAAAGCTCTTCCTTTTTATAACGCATTGCAAGGAGGGAAAAAAACTCTGCTTCTTATTCTTAATTTTTTTCCTACTTTTTACACCTCCTTCATTGTAATTACAGTTAAAGCTACCCAGTTAAAACCTCAGCCAGTGGTTTCCAGACAGGTATTGGTGTTCAAACTTCACAGCATGGGCAAACAAACTGAGGTGAGAGACAGCCATTAACTTGCCCTGAGCTAGCAAGCACATCAACAGAATAACACACTGTACAGTGGGCTGTGCTGCTTCTCTCTGCCATAAACAAACCTCAGGAAGCCCAGTCTAGCAGTAAATAAAAGCTGGCCTGCTGTGTGCTGTGATTCACCAGAAGAACAGAGGAATTCACCAGTAACACATAAAAAAAATACAGAAAATCCAGTTGCACATCCAGAAGGGAGTAGAGACCAAAGGGGAGGAGATAATCAGATGGAAGAAAAATCTGAAAGCAAATGCTTTTTAATTATCACCATTTCAAGGGAGAACAGAATGACTCCACATGGTCCCTCATGGTTGTAGAGAAAGACCCAGGTCAGGGCAGAGGGCAAACCCAGGGTCAGATTCTTATTGAAAGCGAAAATTGTTCTTATTGTGCTTAACACCAGCTTTAGGAATATTAAAGAACAATTTGGGTTTTGTCAGTTAATATACTGTGGCCTGTGGTTAATGTGGCACTAAAATAGATTTATTTTTTTTTAAAGGCTATCAATCCAGCAATATTTTTAAAAGCTCAGCAAATATAATGTGACTCTAACATACTCCACCTAGAAATTCCCACCAGCCTCATTCAGTGGCACAAACAAAAATGGTTCTGATGGACAGGTCATGTTCACTAACCACAGAGAGCCTGAAAACACTGGAGGCAGGTCAGCACAAGTCTCCCATTCATTTAAAGGCACTCTAGGTTTTTTCACTTTTACAGCACTGGAAGATGGCCAAGGGATCTTTGAGAGCCTCCAACTCTCAACTTTGCTCAGGTCTGGGCTCATCATCCTGTCATTTCTCTGACAGTGACAGATGGTCTTGTCAAAGGGACTATACCATGTCCAGGACACTCATTTCCCTACTAAATACAGTCCTGTCACATGCTGCTAAAAAGCACCACTAAAAGGGTGTGTGAGGTCCTGAAGAAACTTGTGAAGTTCTGGTCCAAGATTCCTGGATATGAAACATGCTGGTTTAGTCTCCAGCAGAACACACAGCTTTGCTTCCATGTAGAAAAAAAAAATCAAAAAACCAACAACTCGGCATAACAGTGAAGGAAAAAAATCTCTAAAATGGTCAGATTGCCCAAACAGTGCATTAACAGGGGTTTGGGCTTGAAATTTTACCAACCTGCCAGTTCTCAGGAGAGAGGCACCATCAGAAGCTGATCTCAGCCAGAGAATCCTCCTGGGATGTCTGTGCAGCCCAGCCCAGCATCAATTCAGTTTGTAAAAACAAGAAAGGTATGTTTTTACAAACTGAACAGGGAACCATGAGGGGCTGCAGAGAATCTCACTGCTGCCTGATGTGCTGGAGACTGGTGTCCTGTGGTGGGAAAGGTGCCCATCCCTCTGCCCCTGCAGTGCAAATTTCCACCTCCTCCCACAAAGGAAGGGAGAGAATGTAGCTGCTAGAGGGCTGAGGGGAAAGGGGATTTGTCTGCAGAGATTTAATTAGGAGATTTCATCCAGTGGCACATTCCTGGCTTCTCCCTGACCCTGTGGAGGCACCTCACGCTCCCAAGATGAGAAGGTTCCCCAGGGTGTTTGAAAGCCCCTGAAAAAGACTTGCAAAATGACATACATTTTATGATATGAAGTGAGAAATAGAAAAGCCTGGAGGGATCAGCTCCAGCCCCTCTCCCCACTTACACGATGTTCGTGCTCCATTTTTTCCTCTCTTAATGTTTCAATTCTCCTCTCTTTCCAGTGGCACCCACACCCTATTTATAAACACCCCTACCCTCATCTTTGGCTGGGGGAACACACCAAAATTACACGGTTGGTGTTACTGGGATCATTGATCCCTTTCTCCTTCCCATCTGGCTTTACTGCCAGATTTTTATTGCCGCTGCTTTTGGCTGGGTACACAGCATCCTTATGGCACATCTGAATGGCCTCAAAAATAAAGGAATGAGACCTTTCAGCCAGCAAAAACCTGTAAATAAACAGTTTGGCCTGGGAATCAATGGGCAATCTCTCTAAATCCTGGGATTGTTCAGTTAGATTAAGCCTTTCTAATGAATTCCTCATTGAGCCACTGAACAGAAATGAAGCCTTGTTAGCTCATTATCTTTCTAATTAACCCATTCTAAACCTGCTCCTTCCTCACCAGGAGGTAGCAGTGCTGTTTGGGTTTCACACTGAGGTTTATCAATGACCCCCCGAGAGCCTTTTGTATCAGTAACTGAGATTTATTTGAAATGACTGGGGCAGGCAGCTCCCAGTTTATTCCCTGTGCCAGATGAAGGTCCGAGAACTGCGTTATCCTCGGGCTACAATTTCCCAAGGACAAGCCATGTGTTGCGAGCATCCCCGAGCCCTTTTCTGCCATGATGAATGCCGCCCCCCGCCCGCCCTTGTTTGCATGCAGATCGCGGGGCTCGTTAGGCTGATGAGGGTCCTGCCCTCCCTAATGGGGCAGGGGGCTGCGCTGCCTCTGCCCGCACAGAGCAGGAGCATTGCAGCGCTGGCACTGCCTGCTCTTGGGTGGGTTTTTGTTTTTAGGCAGAGCCCAAACGCAGCAGCACGTCCAGTAGGTGGAGAGCCCTCTTCCCAAAGGATGACTCCAGCAAACCACTCTGTTTGGGCTGCTTCAAGGAGATAGGCCATCAGTGACATCCAGCAAAGATCAGTCAGAAGGACGGAGGGATCAGCCCCATCAGTCCAAGCCTGGTGTCCCCACAGCCCATGTGACAGCAATCTCTGCGTCTTGTCCTGCCTGCAGAAGGCCCCAGCACGCAGCAATGTGGAAGGTCCCAGCATGCAGCAATGTGGAAGGCCCCAGCATGCAGCAATGTGGAAGGCCCCAGCATGCAGCAATGTGGAAGGCTGCAGCACATAGCAATGTGGAAGGCCCCAGCATGCAGCAATGTGGAAGGCCGCAGCACACAGCAATGTGGAAGGCCCCAGCATGCAGCAATGTGGAAGGCCGCAGCATGCAGCAATGTGGAAGGTCCCAGCATGCAGCAATGTGGAAGGCCCCAGCATGCAGCAATGTGGAAGGCCCCAGCATGCAGCAATGTGGAAGGCTGCAGCACATAGCAATGTGGAAGGCCCCAGCATGCAGCAATGTGGAAGGCCCCAGCATGCAGCAATGTGGAAGGCCGCAGCACACAGCAATGTGGAAGGCCTCAGCATGTAGCAACTTCTGGGATCATGTTCTCAGACATCTTCACACAGAGCCTGTCCTTACACTCAGACATGGACTCACACCCCACTGCTCAGGACGTTTAGGGCTCTGTCACCTTCTGTCACCTCTCCCTAAGCAGCAGGTGGGACTTTCTCCCCTTCCTCCCCCCATTCCGCAGCCCCTCTCCCTCTTGGGCTCTCCCTCGGCCTTGTTCTCACTGGGTTCAGGACCTGCCTGACAACATTTCCAGGTGGGTACCTGAGCTGAGAGCACACTTTTCCACCCCAGAACACCCAAGGCAGCTCACACCCACCATCAGTGTCCCTCAGGGGAGTGAGAGAGGCAGGATTCCTACTCTCTCTCAATCCCTTTCTATATCTCCTCAACACACAGCACCAGGATCCCATGTCCAGGCACATCCCACTGCATTCGGCTTTCAACCCAGCTTGGGATGGACAGCCCAAGCCATGAGGTTCCCTGAGCATCACCACTCTGCAGCACTGCCATCCCTTCCTCCAGCATCACCTCTTTTTCCACCCTTGCCTGGATCATCTGCCAAGGAGCTCTGGCAGACCAGCCACAAGCACTGAAATATGAATTTCAGTCCCAGGTCCAAGCACGGCACAGTTTGAAGCGCCCCACGCAGGTTTTTCTCAGTAGAACAATATAAGCCTCCAAACCACCCTTAGGGCAGCTTTGGAAACATTTCTGAAGAAAATGAAAAATTAAATTTTCTGGTTTTCCAACTCACATTGTTATTCTCAGTTCCTGTTTGTCCCCTTACCTTACCTTACTCCTCCCACCCCTATGCAGCTTGGGGGGACCCACAAGCCCAGCTCAGGCTGTGAGATCCACACTGAGCAACATTTTAATAACCCGAGCAGCCAGGGATCTCTAAATCTCTCCTAGGAAAGGAGGCAGCGAGGATATAAACAAAAATATACTTTGCCTAATTGTTTCTTACGTCGTCACGAGCAATTGGAAACGGCTCCTAGGGCAATATCCATTACATTCTGTAACAAAGGGCTCTAAATGAAGGAAGCCCAGGCGGAACAGCAGAGTCAGAGCTAGAGACAAGCCTGGCATATAAATCTGTGTCAGTCTGCCCCCACTGCCACCCCAACTGCTCCCACAAGACCTAGAAACTGGCACAGCAAGAAGGAAATTCCGGCACGTGCCACGCCAGGATCTCTGTCCCAGCAGCTGGAGGAACCCCCTCCTCTCAAGGAAAGCAGCACAGCCACCCATCTGCCCATTTAGCCACTCACTACAGCATCCACATCCCACAGCTTCCCAAGGGGATTTTGCCAGGGCTCCCATCCACTCACAGGGCTATGGGCTGGCTCTTGGGGCAGGAGCTGCTATGCTGGCAGGGATACAACCCGAGAGGTGAATGCTAAGCTGAGATAAGCACCTCTGTGGCTATCCAAAAAAAAGCTAATTTAGACTGCACGGTGTGCCAGATCACTGCCTGGATCTCTGAAATTATTTTGATCTGTACTTGGTGCAGAATTCACTTTGTATATGTTAGTCCATCCTGCCACCAGCATCTCTCCAGAGAGCGATGAAATGAGACTCTGTTTACTGTCCTGCCATATTCTTTGATATCTGTTGTGTAGAACATCAGCTGAACTTTAAGGAATCTAATAAGACAGGCACTTTTAAAAAATATTGAAAGAGTAAAAACTGCAGCTATGAGCTCTTCTGCTGAACAGCTTTGTGGAGTTACAAGGAGAAAAAAGCACAGGAGTGTTAAGTGGTCAGACAGAGAGCATCAATCAAGTTTTCTAGCCAAGATAATTCATTTTTCAAGAAATTTCTGAGTTTTAGACTGATTATTCTTTTTTTTTAATGTTTTTATCTCTTACTCCAAGAAGTCCAACTTTATGTTTTGAGGACAATATCCCTGCACTCCTGGCTGATGGATTGGTTCCTGCATGCAGCAGTCTTTACATTTCAGAGGCTGCTTCTGGAGGCAGCTTCCCAATTCCAGACACAGGCAGGCTATTGCAAAGCAAAGTGATTTTCATGCTTTTGTGTGCTCTGTCCGTCATGGGAACTCAGAGGTTTTTTCTTGGAAGGACTCTGCTGTGACTAAAAATCTCTGCTGTGAGCTCTTATGATTTGAGTCCTTGGCTCTGATCTCCTCAAACCCCAGCTCCTGTGAAACAGACAATTCAGCTTGCTTGGGATCTACCCATTTCTTGTCCCTTCCCTTTCCCCTTCCCCTTCCCTTTCCTCTTTGTTGCACCTGTGGTTGCCAAAAAGCCTGGCTGGCAAACATGACTTGCACACAAGACAGAGCCTCAAAGTCGGGTGACAAGGCAAGAGAGACCTTACTACACATTGTTTTTATAATCTCAATATTCATTTTGTGACAACTTCATGTCACCAGCAGCAGCTCTTTCACCAGAAGTTAGTGTTACAAGTGGATACAGGTGTTAAAGTATAAAACTGCTCTTTTTGCATGGAAAAAGCCATCAAAACCTCTTAGATCTGCCTTAATATTTTCACTCCAAAACTTTTAAAGTCCCATCAGTGTCCTGAGAGGGATTTCACAAGATTCTTTCATCCTTTAAATGTGGGCTTAGGAGGACTAGATGATGCTGAACCTCCAAAACCAGGAGGAGCTCAGTTCTCTGTGGGCTCGGCAGCTGCCTTTCTGCCATCCCCTGCGGGTGCTCCAGGCTGGATGAAAACAGCATTAAGTCACATTTTTTTTTTACCTCCATCTAATTTTTGGAGACGTGTTGGTTCACCTTCTTGCAAAGGAAAACACCCAGGGCCGGTATGGCTTGGCATGGAGCAGCATCGACGGGTGACATTGTTTCTGTGCGAGGAACGAGGCAAAATTAGCACAACGCAGCACCACACCCAAATGCTGAGACAGGGCAAGGAAATCAGCGCTGTGCTCACTCTTACAGCTCTTCCTTCCTTTCTCCTCTTCCCCTGCTCCCTCCTCCTGAAGGTCCCCCCATCCAGCCCCTCCAGACACGTCCAGAGGGATCTTTTAAACTCTATAAAAAACATAAGAAGCTGTTTTCGACTATTAAGAGAGACTGTTGATAACACAGTCCCAATAAAAAAAAGTCTATATATGTGCTTTCTACAGCTTCCCTTGGAAAATAATTCATTTCTCCCTGCATTATATTTCATGGCAACCTAGAGACTCAATATGTTCTGGATTACTGCATCCATTTCTGTTTCTGCTCTAATGGCCCACCAGAGTATGAACCTTCCAACCAGAGTCCCCTAAATCTGGTGACTGGGGAGCGAGTTGTACTTTCTTGTTTTCCACTTGATAACTAGCCCCTTCCAGCATTGCTTTTATGGCAGTAATCTTCCTAGGCTGGTTGCAGATTGCTTGTCCTGGCTTTTTTTTTCTTCCTTTTTTTTTCCTTTTTTTTTTTTTCTTGTCCTCCAGCCACTAGAGCCAGTGGTCACTATGGACTATCCATCATATTGTTTTTTATGTCAAACTGGAGTTCCCCAGGTCTGTTTATTCCTTTTTTTTTTCCCCTCCCATCCAAATACCTCTGGCAATTGCTTGTGTGGGTGAACTGCCTCTTCCATTTAGGGAAAGGGATGTGAGATTGCCGATACCTATCAGCAGCCTAAAGATATCCTGGGTTTAATTTTATGGTTCCATTTTACAAGTGATGGGGCAAACAGAGGAGGCTAAGCAAACACCTCTTTCCCCTTACTGCTTCAGAAAGTGAAAGATATTAGAAAAAGCATGAAAGATATGGAGAAATAAATGAAATCAAGGCCTGGCTGTCCATGCCAGCCTTGCTCATGCCTTGCCATGCCCCATGAACTGCCTGGTGCAGTCCAGGTGTTGTCCATGGGACAGCTTCTATCCTGCTCAGACACCATTCACATATGGCTCTTCATTGCACTGAAAAAGAGATAAGATGAAAAGCTTCAGTGTTGTGGAGAGGAGGAAATTAGAGTTCAAGCACCCAGCCCTGGTGAAAAGCAAGGGCTAAGCCCTTATTTCTCCCTTCAAGCTCAAGTATGAATCCATAACTTACATTTCAAATTTAAAGGTAAAATACTTTGTCCACAAATATGGGATAAAAGGATATATAAACTTTTCAGAAAATTAACTCAGAAGCATGTAGCTCAGCATTCTCAAAGACATTTCTAGGAGAACAAGAACTATTTCTTCTACAGCTCTTTTTAGCCCACAGATGTGACAATCCTTTGTCAGTCACCACACACACACATAAACACACACACTGTATTTTTTCAGTTTTCTGATCCAGCAGTATTTCAGATCTGCATCATTTTTACTCAGTTTTAAGTTCACTTCTAGGGGTTGGCTTCCCTGGTCTCCTAATCCTGGTGCTTTTCCTCCTCAACACTTGCACTGAAAGTGTTTTCTCTGCCTTGCTGCTATTTAATTATGCCTGTGAGAGAGCAGCAGAGAATCAGCTGAACTTCTCATAGCCTTGCTCATGTATCCACAGATTTGCCTTCAGGTCCTGCAGAGTTAAAGGTGTGAAAAAGGCCTTTGTGCAGCCTTTCCCAAGGCCAATTCCTAAGGTTAGACTGATCCTAGAATCCATACCATGTTTACAACTTCCATTTTCTAGAACAGGTTGGGTTCATTGGCATTAAAAACTCTCTATAGTGCACCAGTCTTAATCCAATTTTAAAAGGCAAGGCCAGCAACTGTGTTAAAGGGATTAAACTCTTATTAAATATAGTGTATTTGAGTAAGCCCTAAGGGAAGGACTCCAGTTGCTCCTGTTTGCATGGATGGAGGCAGTCATACCAAGTTACATCCCAGGGACCTGGCAGTGAGCTCAAGCTATAAATTACATCATTTTACAGGAAAGCAATTTGTAAAGTATGGAGGTAATTGGAAAGCTGTGTCCTCGCCAGGCTGTATAAACATGAAGAACCAAAACCTTCCCCTCCTGTAAATCCACATGGGAGAAAAAAGGCAGGTGGGAAGTTGAAGTGCCATGGCAGAGAAGCTGCTGTGCAGGTCTCACAGCAGACTGTGAGCAGATGCAGTAACATCAGACTGTTGAAGGCCACAGAGTGGGATAGACCTACATCCTCCAAACTTTGGACATTAGACAAGTAACAACCTAAACACAGTGTTATCCAAAGAAAATGGATTCTAAATGCCTAGGTTTCCCTCCTGCCTGCTCACAAGAGATTGACTTTAGCTCCAAAGGCAGGCAGCAGTTACATCATCCCACACACAAACCACCAGTGAGCACACCAGGGAGGCAGAGCCTAAGCCATCCACAGGTCTCGGTGGTTCCTTCTCCAATCCAGTTTGCAATTCCTGCAAGGTCACAACCCTCCTGACCAGGAGGTGCCCTGAGCTGGCCCCCTTGGCCCCACAGGCTGCCCCATCCACCTTCAGGTGTCTGCAAGGACTCAGGCAGGGACCATCCTGCACAGAAGCTGGCTCTCTTCACAGTGAAGAAGAACTTACAGACCAGACTGGCATTACTTTGGTATGTCCAAGTCTAGGGGTGGGACACAAATTATGTTGATTTAAAGACAACCTAACATTGCTTAAGAAAAATTGACTTGGCAAGCTTGAATGTGTGAAAGCCTCTCTTATCCACCCCACGTGGTGTAAGCAGCACATGGGAACAATACTTAGTACCTTCTAAAACAATGGTGAATTTCAGCCCCACTAACAAATCCCTGCCCCACTAACAAATCCCTGCTTATTCATTCCTAACGGGAGCAACAGAAGATACACGGATTTGTAAATATTTTAACCCAGCTAACAACTGCTGCCAGGGTGTTTCCAAAAATCGAGGTCTTGGAGGATGACCTTAATTCTGATCCAAAAAAAGATAGCAGATTAAAGAGCAACTTGTCATCAGCTATTCCCTCTAATTAGTTTAATATGATCAGCTTTCCATGATAATGAAAGGCAGCATCAGAGCTGTCCAATGAGAAACTTCCAGTGGATAATAAATACTGACAGATTTCAACCAGATGGCTTTACCAGACTGCAACTTTGCAAGTGATTTTGAAGCTCAAACATTAGTGCTTATTACTTAGGATCAGCCAATAGCCAAGAGAGATCTGCAAATGGTTCCAGCCCAAGGGCAGGAAGGGTAACTAAGGGCAACTATAACATATGGATAAAGACTTTGATTAAGGGGTAAAAAAATCATTTTTGAAAATTACTTTCAATGAGCACTCAAAGCCTTGCAAGTACAACACTCTCCTCTTTGGCCTGGGGCTTCTCCTGTGTGGTTGTGCTCCTAACTGAGCACCCCAGTCCACTGCCAAACCCAGGAGGGGTGAGGCAAAGCCCAGCAGCATCAAGGCTGGTGTCAGGGAGCACCAAGATGTCACTTCTAAACACCTTTACCAGATGGCTTTGTGTTGTTTCAGTCCTGGGAGAGACACAGGGAAGGCGGGGACAGAGGAAGGGACATCTCTGAGGGCCTCTTAAGGCAGAGGTACAGGAGGGAGTACAGTCTGCACAGCCAAGCCCTTTGCCTTTGTCCCCACAGAAGATAACACCATATTACCCTGGAGTTGATCCAAGGACAGGGTCACCATGAGAAATAGCCTGCAGGTTTCAGCAGCAGAAAAAAAAGGAGTATAGGTCCAAAATCAGGACTATGAGATCAGTCTCTGTTGTCAGACACAACCACTGAGGGCTCAGTATGGTTGGCTGGAGCTCTGGGGCAGGAGATCACAGAGTCACAGAATATGCTGGGTGGGAAGGGACCCACAAGGATGGAGACCAGCTCCTGGCCCTGCACAGGACCATTCTCAAGAGTCACACCATGTGGCCAAGGGCGTTGTCCAAACCCTTCTTGACCTCTGTCAGGCCCAATGCTGTGACCACTTCTGTACTCCACTGCCCAACCACCAGGGTGAAGAATCTTTTTCTAATATCCAACCTAAGTCCACACTTGAGAGGAGAGCAGTCACCTCTCCCTTAGCTCAGCCTCAGTTGAACACAAACAATGCTCAAAGCCACGAGGTGCCACAGCTCACTGAGACACGTACTGGTGACTAGTTTCTGGCCAGGGGAAGTCCAGCTGCTTTCCTTCCTCGGGAACCTTTGGAAACGCACGTTGCTGGGGTGACCAGGGTGAGAATTGCAGCCATGGGATGCCTGCACAACCACACCATTGAAAAGGCCAAAGGCAACACCCACTGTGTCCTACCAGCACCTCCAGGCCAGATGAAGGAGATACCTCAGACAGAGGCACCCTGGTGGCACCAAGCCCTCCATCCCTGACCACACTGTGGGGACAGCCCCGAGCCAGTGGCGCACGTGCCACCAGCACTCGCGGTGCCAGCACGGGGAGATGGATGAGGGCAGGAGGAGGGACACCACAACAAACTAGTTCTGCCTGCCTGAGTTCAAAGATGCATTTCAGCTGTCTGCTTACTGCTCCACTCGGGTGAAAGCTCCCGGTGTCTGAAGGGGCTTTCTTGCTTCTCTCGGCATTATGGCCAAAATATCATTAAGACTTCTGTAGCTGGAACTGAGCTGTCAGTAAGAGAGAGAACTTGACTGAAGGCATTTTTGCAACCAAGGGATTTTAATTTTTCCCCCTTCTTTTGCCTTATCCAAGAGAAAGAAATATAACAAAAAGCCAAGACAGGGATTTTTCAGCTAAATTTATTTCTTCCAGCATTTGCTGCAATGGGGGCGTGTTTGGGTTTGCTGCTTGCTTGCTGTTTGCACGGGGGTTTATGAGCTATTCACTCATAGCCCAGAGTTAAGAAAAGCAATAGAAAGTAGAAAAGGCTGAAGGAAAGAGCTGGATGCTCCAGGCTTCAGATTCAAAACCTGGAGCTGAAAGTCAGCTCCCAGTCAATTTTGTATGGTGAAAAGTAAAAGTGATATCGCAGTAACACCAGTACAGTGAACTCCACAGATTTTAGGTGGGTTCATCTAGACAACAAAGAAGAAGATTTTACAATCTTACAAAATATCTCATCGTGCTGATAATTGCATTAAGCCTCAAAATGTTCTCACCAGATTGTTCCCTGCCCTTGTCCATAGCTTGGACTTTAAAGTCAAGAGATAAAAAATAAAAATAAAGCATAATGTCATACATTCCCTTTCTGGTTTTCAGGCTTTTGAAATGATACATAGGTCCCTTCCTGCAGCTTGATTAAAAGTCAAAGTGAAGAGTCTAGCACTGTCACATGACTCCTGGACCTGGAGATTTAGGGATGGAGAACAAATGGGGTTGCTCACCAGGCTGCAGGCTTTTGCAACTTTCTTTTCAGTGAACAGATTGATTACCAGCATTGAGATCAAACCGGGTATTCCCACATCCCATAATTTCCCCACTGAACAAAGGAAAAATATAGATTCAAATCTAAATCTAGGGGAAAAATGGTCCCCACTCCCAGTCACTACCCAACTTTTGAAAACAAAGGAGATGCCTTCAGCCTTCCAGATGCTTTATGGGATAAGCTTTACCCAAAGAACCCTTTTTTTTTCTTTTTTTTTCTTTTTTTTTTTTTAATACAGATCAAACCCCTAATACAGATCCCCAGTGCAAATTCCCTGATGCTTGTTTGACTTCATTAGCACAAAAGCAAATGAAGGCGCTTTTCCCATTGTCCTGCACCAGTGGAAGAGCACTGAAAAGGCAAAGTGCCAGTGACCTGTGGAAACTCTCCCAGGCTGCCCCATCAGAGGGACAGAAAACATCCCATTACCTCCACAGCTCTCAGCAGAGCTCTTTAGAGCCCCCTTTACCTGTCAGCTTCCCGTGGCTGTTTTGGGAAAGGCAGAGTCCCCAGCCTCAGGGCTGCATCCTCCAGGGCCCGTGAAAATCACAGTTTTTCTGAAGGCCAGCAGGGAGGAGAAGCATATTGAGGGGAAAAAAAGTCAAATGAGTGCCTTTCAAAAGCTTTGTCCCACCTGACATTTCATCTCCTGGGCCTGACTATGGGCTACAAGGCCCAACCCACTGGCTCATTCCTGTTCTGCAGCGTGGGGATGGGACAGGAGTGGGGGGCGTGTTTTTACTCTGGCTGTGTTCTGAGGTTCAAAGTATTGAAGTTTCCTGCTGATCATCCTTCTCCATCCTTCTCTCATGGAATAGGGGTTTCCCTATTCCGTGTCTGGTGCTGAATACACAGCACATCAGCAGGTGACACAAGGTGCTGTGAAATCAGTCTGTCACTGTCTGTCCAGACCCATGCTGGCCAAACCAAAGGCTGCTCCCAAAAAGCCCCAGCTATGTGGCACAACACTTCTGCAGGGTCCTGATTACCTGGTGGAAAACCACTGCTGCCTGGGCCTCCAGAGGGGAAAACAGGTCCAGAAAAGGCTCTTTGCATGAGCAGGATGGGGGCTCCACTCAGCACCCACCAACTCCGCTGCTTCCCTTCCCCTCGGCCGCTCTAAGGAGGGAAGTGAAAAGCTCCCACCTTGCTTTGGGAGGAAGAAAAGAAAACAGCTTAGCCGTGGAGGGAAAGACAGCTACTATTTGCTATTCAAATCAGGAGTCACTTCTGGGCACAGGTCAATGAGAAAGGGAAACTTTAAGGCTGAAAGGATATGGACTTTGGAGATTTCTGCCCAGAAATGGTGTTTACTGGTTTCATGTGCCGTCCGAGGGCAAACACACCCCGCAACGCTGGGCAGACTTCAAAAGGGCCCTTTCAGTGTGGCTGAGCAGAGAGAGGCTGGGGGTCCTGGGGGGGCTTAGCCAACGATTATGCACATCTCTCTGGACGAGGACAAAGCTCCTGGGCAGCCAAGGGCCTCGGGAAGCACGCTCCTGTCACAGCTGCACAGGGAGTCAAGTGCAGCCAGTGGGTGCAGTGCCAGCACAGGGACCAGGTGGAACGTCTGGGAGACCATCAGTGGCTTCCCTCAAAAGTGAAATGGGATCCACGGCCGTTGGTGCTGGGCTGATCTGCAGCAAGAAGAGGCTTGGGGCTCCCCCACAAGCTGAATTTGTGGGGAATGTTCCCAATGAGTCAGGCAGAACCATTCTCCATCTGGCTGCAATCAGACAACACGTGGCAAAAAGATGTCGTGCTCGGCAGCCTCTCATAATGGGAGAACATCCAAAGAATCTGCCCAGAATTCCTGTGCACATTGAGCATCAAAACTGCTTCATTTCACCAAGTTTCCACACGGTGGGGAGTTTCCTCAATTTTTTTAGCGTCTACGTTTATCCTATGTCAAAATATTCCTACAACTTCAGTTTTATTGACTACCGTGTTTGTGCTATATTCGGTGTTTGCTCACACCCTTTGATGTCAGAATGCCAAAATTATCCACAGATAATTTTGACTTCCCAGTGGTATTTGCACCAAAGCACATTTCAAAATGCTGGAATTCCCCTGGGGACAGAAATGCCATTTTGGGGGTTTTTGCTGCTCCCCAGCCAGCTTGAAGGAAGGATCTGTGACGAGGAAAGGTCCCATCCCCAGTTTGGGGCGAGGTCACAAGCATGGGAGTAGATGGGTGGGGCTCCATCCCTTCCCACCCAGGTGTGCTGAGGGAACAGAGACCTGCTAACATCCCCCTCCTCACATCAGCAAGGTGGTCAGGCTGTATCAAACGTGTTGGAGAAACATGGGTACAGATTTTACTGACTCCCTAGGAGCAAAGCATGAGTAAGGATGAAACCATGATGCTGCAACGACCCCACTCTTCATCCTCCTCATCCTGCAGGCAGATTGCTGCATGTCAGACTAGGTGCTGATGGATAATGAAAATTCCTCACAGTGAGTGCTGAGATATAAACCAGGGCAAGAAACCAATGGGTTTAGCTGGTTTCCTGAAGGACCCAGGGAACACAAAGGGAGGGAGGCAGGCACCTGCTCACTGCAGAGGCTCAAACCAGCAGGGTCCCCAGGGAACCACAGTGGTTCCCCCTGGTTCCTCCAAGCCCAGCATCTTCCCACATCTGAAGCCAAGCAGCGCTAAGCCACACACACGCGCAAGTCAAACTGCAACCCTTCTACATCCCACAAGGAAAAAAAAACTAAAAAGGAAGGAAAATTCAACATTTGGTTCATGTTTGGAAAGCTTGGCCTGACTGTTTAAGAGCTTGACTTCTCCTCATTACCATACTTACACACACCCATCCTGAAATCAGTAAAGAACTATCTTTAATGCAGTCAAAGTGGCCTCAGATGTGAGCCACTGCCTCGGCCCAATCAGCATCATGTTTGTTTTTCCATATTGACCGTGTGTGTAATATAATCCTTGTTTATGATAATTGATTTTCCTTGGACTGCCTTCCTGGGAATAATATGCACACTTTTTAACTCTCTCTTTAAAGATCAAATGGCATTTGGGCCTGGTGATTTGAATCTGAGTTGGTCAGAGCATTTAATACAATAAAAGTGAGCTTAAAGGAAAGCAGTTAAACCCTGGATATTTTTCTTATTGCATAGCCTGAAAACCCTTGAATTGAGAGGAAAGTTTGCATCTATTTTCTTGTCGTCTATTTTAAAAGCTGTCAGAGTTGGTTAGTCTCTCTTAAAATTAGTCCTTTGGATCATCTTCTTACTAAAAACAAAATCTGAGCTTTTTTTTTTTTAAAGCGATAGCGGATTAGGGCAAGAAGCTTTGTTTAGCTAAAGCGAGGGATTAGAGGAGATTTGCCCCCATAAAGTTGTGGTTTGATGGTGCTTTTATCCCTGGATGTTGCTAAAGCTGTGTTGCTTCAGGATTAGGAGCATACAAAGAGTCTCCTTGTGCTGTTTCACAGCCAAGAGAAAGACGGGGGGAGAGGGAGAGACAGGGGAACACATGCAGCAGAACTGGGAATTCCTTGGTCACACAAATCTAAAGTTTAAACCCCCTGACACAAACTTTGCTGGACACGTTGTGAATGCCAGATGCCCAGACCTGCAGTGGGAACGGTGGATGCTGGGGTGGAGGGGGTGAGCCCGCCTAAGCCTCCCAGGCTCCTGCCACAGACTGCTCCAAAACGGGCAAAATTCAGCTGGGGCTGGCAAGAGAAGAGCGAGGGGAAGGAAAGCCTCACCAGGGCTTGGGCAGCATTTCTCCTGAGTGAAACTTGCGTTTCTCCTGAGTGAAACTTGGACCGCCATCAGCAAACCCTGGTGAGAAGAAGCCACAGCACTGCTGCAGACACGCTGGAGCCAGCACTGGGAGATGAGGGAGTCTCATTTATTCAAACAGCAGCCAGCTGTGTCAGGGAATGGTGATCCTCAGCCTTCCCACCTCTTGGAGATGCTTAAATCCTAGAGTGTGCTGGTGAGATGTCCCCATCAGCCAGAGCCAGGTCCTCTGCCATGGCTCTGGTAGGAAGCAGAACAAGCTGGAAAAGCCTCATGTGATTATGTCCTTGCAAAAAAGCTGTAAGTAAAATAGAAATAAATCAAGACAAAGCACCAAGTGATGATGGCACTTCATTTTCTCTGCCAACAGGATTTCCAAGCATTACAAGACAGACCGTGGGGGTTTTTGGCAGGAGACAGAGAACCTCCAAAACCTTAAGGTTCTACACATGTGGGAGACTTACCCCTTCCCAAATCAAAATACAAAGGGGCATTGCACTTGCCAGCCCTTCCTGCATGACGAGATCATTGCAAAAGCAGGGACGAGGAGCAGGGAAAAACAAACCCCAACTCAAATCCAGCAAAACTCCTGCATGATAACTTATTTCCACCCTGTGCTGATTTATATAAGTCCCCAGCTCTTTCTTTATTTTGGGGGACATGGTGTCATGCCTTGAGACCCACAGCACTCGTAGCAAAGCTGTGAGACTACAGATGTAACACCATATTGGGTTGCAGGGTCTAAAGGATCCTCAGTCTCCAAACCCCAGTGTGTGCAACCCTGTGCAGCTGTGCCAGAATGAAAAAAAGAACTATCCTTGCTAAAATGAGTAAGGGAATCAAGCCCTTCCCTCCAAAACAGGAAATTACATCTTACTAAAGAGATAATACCCATTAAAAAGAAACCCTAAAAACCCCTCTTGTTACAAGTAGACTATGATATCAGATTTTTCTGGAAAATTAAGTGACTCAGAAGGTCCTTGACTTTATCAAAGGACATTCCAGATGATAAATGTTATAGTCTAAAAACTGCAGGTTATGCACTTGTGTGTGTGTTTGAATGTGAGTGCACCAGTATGTGCATGTGTACTTTTTTAAGCAAACACCTTTGCTCATTTGATACCAAATGGCTGGTTGAGAAGCTTTGTTAAAACCAAAGGGATGATGAGCAAAAATCTCTTCTGTTTTGCTTTTCCCTTTGCTTTGCCATAAGAAAAGTCCTGTTCCTGCTGGTGGAAGGGAGAATGGGTTGGGAGCAGGACCCTGGGGGGTCTGGCTGACACCAAAGTGAACCAAAGTGACCACACGACAGGGTGTCACTGGGCCAGCCGTTTGCAGAGCGGCCAGAGGTGGTGGGATGGGTGGGAAGTGCATCCCAGGGTGGGTGAAAGGTGCTTGGAGAGATGGATTCTGGAGGAAGGGTTTTCCTCCACATTCTTGCTGGTGTCTGGCTGCTCCTCCCCATCTCTACATGGGGAATGCCCTGCTCCTTGGCTCACAGGAGGGTAAATACAAGGCCAGGCTGATCCAGAGATGTTCAACTGTTTCTTGGACATCTGAAGTCTGAGTTTTTATCCAAGCAGCCCTCACCTCTGTGGATAGAGCAATGTCACTTGTTCCCTCCAAGTCCCAGGCATGGGAGCACATGGACATTTCAGCCTGAGATTATTTCTTTATTGATTAAGTGCTCTATCAGCTGCAAGAGGAGCCACAAACCTGAAGGATAACAAAGCCTTTGTGGCTGGGGAGAAGAGGCAAAAGCCTCTCTCTCCCACGCACCAGCCCAGGAGCATTTTCCTTTCCTTGTGGGGCACTTGCCAGCAGCAGAGCACTGTGACTCAGGGACAAACCTCCCTAAACAACAAGCATTTCCTCTCCATCATCTTTGCATCATATGACCTTCAAAACAAATCAGAAGGTAAAATAAACACATAAAAGCAGCCGGGGTGTTTGGCCTGACTGAACTCCATCAGGGCTGTGGAGCTGGAGGAATGCATTATCAGTTCTGAGCAATTTTTGATTTTTCCCCAGTGTGGGACTGCAGAAGTGGCCTTATTGAAAGGCCAGAATCTGCTTCTATTTCAACCAGTGACAGGTATATTTATATTAAGTTGATTCCCTCTTGAAATTATCCAAGTTTAAAGAATTATCTGTCTGCAAAGGAAAAAAAAAAACAACCAAAAAAACCTCATGCACCAGCAGTGGCTGTTCAGGATGATGTCCTGGGTTTGGAAATTACCTATTTAAGTCAATAAATGGGTTAGGAGGCATAGAAGGAAAGGAAGGTAGAGTTTGGGGCTCTTAATCATAGCTTCGCAGGCTTTAGCTGCTCTCCCACTATTGAAAAATGTTTCAAAAAGCAAAATAAATGATCTTTTAGTTACTAAAGTATTGATTTTGCCTACATCCAGTAATAAAGAGCAAGTCACCTGTAGGTAAAACTCTTGTAAAATATATTTGATACTATAATAGTCTGGAGATAGAGTTACATGCAGCTGAGAGAGGCAGAGGGATGACAGATCATTTCTAATAAGGTGTTTACCTAACATATTTCATGTCGTGCGTTGCACAAAACTGAGCAGGGCTCATTTTCCTTTCCCCTCCTCTGTCACCCCCTCAGAGAAACCCACTGAGGTGGGGTGGCACAGGAGATGGCATGGCCTTGGCTGGTGCCTGCAGCCAACTCATCCCCAAAACCTGCAGCAGTGCAGGGAAATTGGGTTGAAACCCTTCCTGCAGCTGCTCAAACAACCCAACCCAAGGGCTGGAGCCACTGGTGCACAAGTGGCCGCTGGGCCATGCTCCTGATCTGGGAGGAAAAGTTCCTTTTCCCCAGTCCTCTTATGTCCTTGAAATCTGTGCTGCAGAAAGCACAGCTAGGCTGGCTGTGTGCCTGGGAGATGGATTTTATCCCCCAGGAAACGTATCTGTCATTTTGCTCAGAGGTAGGTACAAAATAAATGCAGTCATGCATTTGAGCATCCGTTACTGAAGGACTGAACTTAGTGCTAAATGATGTAAATCTAGATAAATATCATCGCTTTTGAATAAATTACTTGGGGTTTACACCAGCAAAATAGCGCTGAGCTGCATCCAGCCTCGCTGCCAGGACTGGCAGAGCCTGCACTGTCGTCCAAGAGATCAACATTTGGGCTCCTTCCTGAAAGGATGGTTATAGGGAGATGCAGCTCTGGGTCTGAGCTGCTGGTGAGGGGCAAATCCTTGGTGCCAATGGCAAAGCCCTCCTCTGGTTTCAGTGACAGAAAGCTGGGATAACCCAGCTCAGCACAAATCGAGCCTGAGTGCACACTTAGAGGCAACCAAGCTGCTAGAGTGATGTCTTTCCTGAGGACAAGAGAAGCAGCTCTCTGGGGGATAGACCACAGCAGACAGTGATGCTGGATTCAAAGCATCCCACAGTGCAGAGCTGGATCTCAGCTAATGGAACAGGGGGCTGATACAACAGTGGCTTAAGGGTTCAGGAAATCAGGGTCAGAAACACCTTCATTGCCCCAAACTCAGTACATGACTCGTGCCCACACAAGCAGGGGCATCATTTGTTCCCAGAGGATGCAGGTCCTGGATTTACCGTGTGCTCTTAAAACTAAAAAAAAAATTAAAAAAAAAAAATCCCCCCAGCTGTTGACAGCTGCCCAAATTATGGGGTGCTGCAAAGGGAACCCAAGCAGAGACTGACTTGCCACTTAACCACCTTTGCTACTCATGTGGGAAGGGTCTCGAGCTGGAAAATGCCAAGCCCATGGGGAGGGTCTGAATTTAAGGAACTTTCTGGAGCTTCTTTTCTGCTTGGGTAACATTTCCAGCCCTCCAGGAGCTGGAGAACCACCTCCAGGAGCTGTAACATCCCTATCACAACTTTCCTCCACTTTCTCATTTCTTTCCACGAGTCCCATCAGGGTCTGAGTAACAAACCAGTGGCCACATGGAGGGCTCTTCACCTCTCAAACAAGCAAGGAAAGGCTTTTCTGGCCAGGAGACACCTACCAGAGGAGAGGCAGCATCCCATGAGTGTGGGGAATATTAAAATTTCAGGCACAGCCGAGCCATAAAGGATGTCTGTGAAGCTGCCTGGGTGGAAATATTTGGACCAGGTTTCACTATGACCATTGTAAAACCCCAAGAGATTATTTTCCCCTAAATTAATCCATGGGTGAGACAGACACCAAAAAAAAAAAAAATAAACCCCAGCATGTTGCCCACCCTTCACAAAGGGGCTGGGCAGGCTTCCCCAGTTCCTCCTCCAGCAGCAGCAGATGGGTTGAACCTTCAGCCTGTGCTGCAGCCCTCCTGATCTGTGGGCCTGACTGACAAGTGGCTTGTTTTCAGATGTTTCCCTGCCTTTTGTCTGTAAAATACAGAAAAAATGTAAAAAAGAAAGATAAAAATCAGCAAAACACAAAGGTGAAGGGTCTACAATGACTTTAAATTGTCATTTCTGCAGCCTCACTGGGGAGGAAGAACATTTTTCTCAGGAGATCTAAAAACCAAGGAGCTACCAGGTCTTTTCAGCCATGTGGTGGCTGATGGACCAACCTCCCACCATGACCTGGGTGGTGTCACCTGCCCCCACCACTCCCTCCTCAAGGAACAAGAGATGTTTTATACCCAAACTACAACTGCAACTCACCACAGCAGCAGGGTCAACTCAGAACCACGCACATTTCTTCCCTGCTTGGATTTTTCTTCCAGGCCACTTGGTTACTTGGAGGGTGCCTTCAAATTCCTGATAAAAACCCAAATCTTCTAGAAGTGGGATGTTTCTTAAATCACCTCCACTCATTTACATAACCTGTTTTAAGCAAATAATGGCATTTCATTGGCTGTAGACTGATGAATAAAAACTGCATGCCGATAAGGAGTAGCTTGGGCACTGGATGGCCCCAGACCAGAATAAAGCCACAGATAAAGGGCTCTGAATCCAGCCCAGGTGTTAACAAAAAGGCAATTTTTGAGGCATCAAGACAGAAAATAAATTAGCAGCATTTTAAACTGAGCAGGAGCCCTTCTGACATACCATTGCAAAATTTCGATTTGGCTGGTTCTTTCCAGGCAGCCCGTGAGAAGACAGGAGGAGAGACACCTGTGCCTTTGTGTCCCCAAGGGAGGATGGACCCTGAAATCCACTTCTCCCAGGAGGTCAGGGACTCAGCTGAGAAGGCTTCTCCTCCAGACTCTGCCTCTGCTGGGCACATCGCTCCTCTATTTATTTGCCTTTTCTCATCACCTTTCCTGCTTATCTCTTTTGCCCTGGATGCCCTCCTTCATCTGCAGCTCCTGGGCTGGAAAGGGCCCCCTGTTTGGCAGGAGCCTCTGAACACAGCTGGGATTCACTGAATAAATAAATAAGTAGATCTGCCTGTCATAACTATACTTTAAATTCCCTGCACGGGAGAGACTTCCCCTTTACATTCTCTCAGCTAACACTTTTACTAGGAACCACAGGCTGAAAAAATTGATCTTTTTGGCTGTTTTCACCTAATGCTCTTGGTAGATTTGATTCCTTACAGGTATTTTTTGAAAAATAGGCTAAACTAAGGAATGGCTTATTACAGTTACGAACTGCAGTTAATAGCCAAAAAAAAAAAAAA